>ML208294.1:37956-202997 GCA_004369065.1 Pluteus cervinus | reverse complement strand
GAGCAACAATCCAACAGACAGTCCATGGCATTTTTCAGTGCTTTGTTGCTGGAGCTGTCATCACCAATATTCCAGCATCATCAGCATCTCGTTTTTTACTCTGACGGATGTTGGTCTTCTGGCACAAGACTCTGCCATACTACTTCCAAAAGGATGGCATCACAAGCCATCCCACACACATCCCCAACATTCTCACTTTCCATGGAGTCATTGACATGTTTACACTATGCAATTTGATGGAGCTGATGAACATCACCTATGAAAATACTTATTCAAAAAAAGTTACATTGGTGGAAAGACTGGAGTTTATTGAAGGTCGAAGGCTGGCCCGAGAGCTAGTGGAATGGTTTTGCTCCTGCTTTGATATTTCAGCTGTGTTACCTGATGGTACAAGGCAAAAAATATCAATCAAGGAAGAGGTTTACTGGCCATACCTGGCAAGTCAGGCCAAAGCTATCCACAACCATCAAAGGGACTGGAAAGCAGCTAGTGTTGCAAAGGGATACTATGGTCAGCTGCAAGAATGCTTTAAGGGAGAACTGGACTTTTGGAAGCACTGGGATAAACAAAAGGGTGATAGGTATGATTGGAAAACAGCTTTGAGTTATGAAGTCAAGCTGCACACAGATAGACCTAGTGAGTTCCAATGCTTGACCAATCATCTAACTAACAGTTGTTTTAGTCACCCAGACAAGAATCCATGGTTGTATGAAAGATGAAATAGAGTGGTTTACAAGCAAATAATTCACTGTACTTGTAATGGAAATGAAATTTGATCATGGACATGGTAAATGAAGTACAACTACATTAGAAGAAATCATTCCAAGGTTGTTCTATGCTGAAAGAGGCATTTGTGTGTCCATAGGTATGGTACTTGGGAACTGGGACAAAGCCACCATGGTAATCTTTGGTAGCTGTCATGGAGCCCAATATCCTCTCAAAAAGTTCTCCAAAGTTTCTCTCCAACTCTTCTATCTCTGGTCCATCTATCCAATCTGAGGTTTCATCACGGTATTCAAGCTTTATATGCAAATTGCCAAGTTTTTGGAGGGAAAATGGAGGTGGCTGAGTACAAGGTAGACAGTGTTGCTTTTGTGTTCCAGAAAAGAAAGTTTTGAAAGAGAAGGTGGTTCAAAAGGGTTGGGAATGTGTGTGGCTTTGGAAATAGGTCCAGAGTGAAAGATGTGGTCTCCATGAAATGTGGTGAGATGAGGGAGAAGGAGGAGGATGTTGAGAAATTCATAGCAGCCCACACCAATGGCTGGACGGCACATGGTTATGTGTCGTAGGCTTGTCATTGAATGGAGCCTGTGCCAATTGAGATCACATTGGTCCAGTTCAAGAGAGTGCAGAACCTTGAAGTCACCATCATAGATACAAGATGGTAGAGGTGTTTGCCCAAACTTCAAGGACTGCAGAGTCTTGCTAGTTTTTGGAAACCATTGAAAGGCTTTCTTTGATGGGTCACCTGCTCCAGGCCCATAGGCTAGAGAGACAATCCTATCACCAAAGTCTTGCAAAACATAGGCCAGTCTTCCAGTATTGGTTCCTTTGCCAAAGTCGATGTGGATAGGGTGGCCAGACCGAAGTGGTGTCATGGTAAAGACAAATATAAGCAAATCCATGCTATATTGCCTGAACCGATACCAGGGCATGGAAATCCAGAGTTCAGCATCATTGAGGATTTCCCACCTCCACATAGTGCAGACATGGGATAATATGACAAAGGTTTTGATAGGGTGGTGCTCGCTGGCCTGCTTCATACGGAATATCTTTCCATGAATTTCACAGGGAAGAGTGTTGAATGTGGTGATCTTGTCAGACCCAGTGAGCTATGGTATATGTATAGCACACAGAGACATACCTGGGAGCTGGACATGATGGATGTGTCAAGTAGAAAGCAGACAGACAGAAAGACAGATCAGTGGCTGGGCTGTGGCTGAGCATATATATATATATACAGCTAGTTGTGTCTGGATGGATGTAGGGATATTCCCACATATATCGGCATTGCCCGCAAAATCAGAGCTAGCCGACGCTTAAACTTCCAGCAGCTGTTTTGGCCATCACCGCAAGATCAGGCAATGGATCTGGTGTTTTAACCAGATGATAAAGGCCTCGCCTTCACTACGTTACGGACTTGGTAACCCCTCTCTTCCTAGAACGGACTCGGTTATGCCAGGCACAGCCCCTGGCCCACACTTCCTAAGTTCCAGCCAAGCCTCAGCCAGCCAGCCACAGCAGCACTATGCCCACTAACCAATCATATATGCTTCCTTAGCTCCGATGTCCTATGTTATATGCTATAGACTCCATCCTCCTGTAAATAGAAAGAGATTCCCATCTGTATTCGAATAGTATAAATACTAGAACCCCAAGCACACTAAAGTCCCCAGCTTTAGTTTCCTTTGTGCTTGGAGGATAATCCCTCTACTTCATTGTCTGAGGATCGTTTCATTCATCCAACATCAAGTACCCTTCCTTTGGGTGAGACCATACTCCCTCATCGTCTCTGACAGTCTCGGGGGTCGTTATTCCCCTTAGGTTTAAAAGGATCTCAGCAACTGAAACTAGAAGTTCGCTCAGCTGCTCAGTGCCGCAACACCAAATCATCACAGGTTGGTAGCATTAGGGTGCTTTTTTGATCCCAGTGGCATCTGACAAACTTACAGTGTGAATTAATGCTAAGTATATATATTTGTTTATGTGTCAGACAATTTGGTGTGATTGAGTAAGAGTTGAATGGAGTGAAAGGAATGTGTGAAATGAAAATGTTGAGAGTCAAGTAAGGAATGTGAATGAGTTGGTTGAGGGTTTAACACCATGATTGTTCAAATTGAATGAAATGGTACAGTAGGTGACCTATAACCATACAAATATCCATCATTTAATTATTAACTCTCCAGCCATGCTTGCATGTTACACACTTGTAAAGACTTAGCATAGTACTGTTGGTCAAGATTGAACAAACTTACAGTGTAGAAAACAGTTGTACCTTCATCTGCACTTCTCAACTACACAATCCTCTCAACAAACAAGAAGATGTTATTTGACATATCTCCCTCACCTGTAATTCTTTCGAATATGCTTCAAGATGCCCACATACTGGACATTTCTCTGCCACCTTTACAAGAATTGTTAGTTAATTGTACCCATCTATAGTTGGTTTGTACAGTGTAACAGTACCAATGTTCCTTGGTCAAGTTCCAAGTGGAGTTTTGTCTGGGTTTTTCTTTGTTGTTGCAGCAGAGATGGAAATGCATCTGGGTGTGAGTGGGTAATGATTCCTGCATTGTTATAGGCTAGTTAGAAGGTTAACAGTGACACCCAACCATGCAACAAAACTTACACTCCACCGGTTCCTCATGTTGACACTGTGAACATGCCACGACACTCTCTCCATCCTGTGGCAAATTGAGCAGGGTCCCGCAATCAGGACAAAACAACAAGGAGCCTGGGGTCCTGGGTTCAGTGTGATCGGAGATGAAGAACGAACACGAATATATGCGCTCCGTCAGGCTCACCCAATTTTTCTGCTCGAGGCATCTCGCAGATCTCTCGAAACAACGTTTGAATGCGAACTGTTGGGTGGCGTTGGATGGTCGAAGAAAAGCCTATTGTTTTTTGTTCCTGATTGCCGTGGTCGAAACGACAGGACAACAACGGAATACAAGGAAGAGGCAACAACAACGGCCCGCCTTGTTCTTCGACGATCATGCCGGAATTGGCTGGTCTTTACGCTCCCAGAGGTTCTTTTTGTGTTCCATTGTGCGGTGTGGGTCCAAGTATGTGCTATTTAAGTCCTATCATACCGTGAACCTTTGCCCCCACCCCTCGTTCGTTCCTTTCATTCACGAAGCCAGCGCTGAGCGTGCTTCCGTCCGTCCGTCTTCTGATCATCCTTCTCCGTGTTATCTTTCTCAATCGAAACTCACGTATCGTCATGTCTTCACAACCTATCAACCAACACTTCCACCTCTTCGCCGTCATCCAACAGGCTAACGAACGCTATAGACGCGTGGCCAGAGAAATTCGTCAATCTCTTCGTCCCACTCTCCATGCCCAACGCCGCGCTCTCTGTCTAGGTTTAGTTGTGGATATTCAGAAAGCGGATAACTGCCCTCAGCGCCAGATCTCTGTTCAACCACTCCCCATTATAGATACGACACCTAGCCCAAACGAAGTCCTCACGATCAGAATCCCTGCGAAATCTCAACGTTCAACCCATAACGTTCTCCCGAAGGTTAAATCCGCTCTGCAACCACACCGCCCTACTCTGCAATGTTCCATCCCCATCGCTCCCCGTTCTGTTAAGGAGTCCCCACCATCTGCGCAACTCACGAGAGCACCCCTTCTCGCTCCCCGTGCTCTACGAGGGCAAGACATCCCCTGGCGTGGGCCCACGTCCAGATGGAGCGTTGACCTCGACGATGACGCCGCCACACGTCCCTTTGATACATCTCGTCCAGACGTCCCAATGGACACTGCTGAAGGTACTAGCCCTCTCGATGGACTAGAACTCCAATATCCTACCACTGCAGAATTACACCAAACCAACTCTAGCGCGTCCTTCGATACCCCCTCCGGATCCATTTCTTCTGGGTCATCTTCTCGTTCAAGCTCAATGTTATTGACCCCCGACGAGGCTGGTGATGCGCCCGTCATGTCGCGCAGTGGAAAGCGGAAGGCTGTAGAGGATGTTCACTTCATTTCGATGACGAATTCAAGTGCGAGGCATCCAAAGGTACGCTACCTCAATACCCTATGTTCCACTCCTCCTGATGCCCGTCGTAGTTTGCTAGGAAGGAATGGGTGGTTTCCAACGACATGCATATCTAAACGACCGAGTTTCTGAAAGATAACACTTTGACAGGTGAGCACGTATCTCTCTGCACCATCCTGTCAAACCACTAACCACCTCCTAGTGACGATACCACGATATCAATTACGTTCCTTACAACTCATGAATCTACTACGGAATTCCGATCCTTTGTTCATGCCACCCTCACTTTATTTATTTATCATAATTCCCCCACGTTCTGTATTTTTGTTCTGTTCCACTACCTTAGTTACCTTGCGGACTATATGCGTTGAATGTCGCCCTACTTAATGCAATCTTCAACGTTCATTACTGTTATTACAATCACATGTAGCGAATTTACTCATCACTTTCAATGGACTTTATTATACACGGTACCTTGCACAGATAACTGAACAACAAGAAGGAGGATATCTCCGAACGAACGAACAACAAAAAAAGAAAACGAACTAAATCTAGAAGATCGTATTGAATACATCCTCACTACCCCCACCAAAGTTGGCCTTTGTTCCGGGTCCATTCTTCCCAAACGTGAAACCCACCCAAACCCCTCGTCCAAACGGTTCCTCCTTCTCCCTTACCGCATCCACATTCCTCTGCTTCTCCTTAACCTCAGCGTATTTCGCCATATCTTCCGCTGATGTAAAGTCATCGTAATATCCCGTATCTGTGTCCGAGTCTAATGCAGGAACGAATGGCGCTCTAACATTCCGAAGATCCTCCCATTTGACTGGTACGAAGAAGGGATGCTCCGTTACCTGCGCCAACGTAGAATAGCGTAACGACGCATGCGATATAAGCCTTTACGAAATAGAAAAAAGGAGAAGAGTGAGAATACAACAGAATAAGAGCGGGAATACAACAAACCGACTGATAGCATCCCAAGCCACATCGCTCAAATTGAAAATAATATCCTCCGGTCGATCATACTCTGGCCTTTGTAAAACCTTTGTCCAGTTCTTCAGATTCGTCCAAGTCTCCTCTGGTGTCCTTCCACTAAAGGGCGGGAACCCCGCCAAGAACTCGAACAAGATGCACCCCAGAGACCAATAATCCACAGAATATGTGTAGGGTTTTCCTCTAAGCACTTCAGGCGCCTTAAATTGACGGAGTAAGTCTTGTTGTCAGAGAACAAACAAGAAGCAAGTACCATGTAGTCAGGAGACCCGACAATAGAATCTGCATAACGCGGGTCTTCGTTTCTGATGGAGCGATAGATGGATCTACGTTCCATCGTTGAACGATGAATGATTTCCTTGTCCTTTACTTTATCCAACTATCTTTCGGTGTTAGTCGGAATAGTGGAACGGAGAATGGATGGGCGACATTAACACACCTTCACTTTTAGTGATTCTATGAGTTTGGGGTTGAGAGCCCCAGTAGCCAACCCAAAGTCGGTGAGCTTGACATGACCAGTTCCGTCCACGAGGAAGTTCTAAAGCTTCGATGAGATTCTAATCTGCCATCATGACAAGAATTACCTCTGGTTTGAGATCACGATGGATATAACCCAGCTTATGAAGCTCGTTCACACCGGCGAACATCTCACTGATATAAAACCGAGCGTGCTCCTCTTTGAGAACACCCGAGTTGTTGAGCAACGTCCGAAAATCTCCACCGGGGACATATTCCATGGCCAGGTATACGTGCTGAGGATCCTGGAATGCATATAACAAGCGTACGAGCCAAGGTGTCTTCGTGGCTGTTAAAATATCCCGTTCAACTAGGACATGGCGAATCTATGCACTCGATATCAGTACATCACGATGCAACGCCGAACGGATCTGCTTACCTCGTCCATCTTGAACAAAGTCCTCTTCTTCATCTTCTTCAGAGCACAAACTTCTCCCGAATCCGTCTTTCTCGCCAAGAAAACCTCGCCATAACCTCCCTGCCCAACCTGAGCAATGATATGAAATTGCTCCACCTTGAGCTTTGTCCTCCTCCTCCTCAGGAGAACCCGTTCCCTACCACAATACGACTTGAACTCCTTCTTGAATTCTGCATCGTTCAAATTACGAGTAGCAGTATCCTTATCAAAGGCCCCTCGTCTTTCCTTCCTGGCCGAAATATAGCCCAGAAGCTGAAAGTAATAATCAAGGAAATCTATACCAGAAAAAAACACCAGATCCCAATTTAGCAATAATACCCGTCAGTCGTATGGCCAGAACCTACATAATTGGGCAACAGTGGCCTTCCTCTTGATTTCAGAACTCGCCAAAAGCTCCTTTTCCCAAACTTGAAAACCAGACTGTCGTACTGTAGTCCCAGCACCACGAGCAGTCTCCATCGTGATATCTTCGTTGAGCGGGAAAGGCTTAGCTGTATTCATCCGAACGTCTCCTCCATAACCACCGGCCGTTGGTACACCTTTAGCCGTTTCCATATGAACATCCCTATAATATTGGTTCGCCTGATAAATAGTCGGTTGCGGAAGACCAGAGATTGGTTGCTTTGTCGGAGAGGACGGTCCACCGGTAAGAGGGATCTGGGTACGTATGGGAGTCCCAGAAGAGGCTGGTTGACCCGATTGTGCTTTCTGACGAGCAGCAGCCATCGCTGTGGACGATAGACGAATGAGGAACTAGTTGAGTTGCAGAGATAAGTGAACGATGGGAGGATGCTGCTTTGGCGCTGAAGCGCGACGCGAAGCACGTGCTATGCTGAAATGCACCTGACGGCGAGCATGACGGACGCGTCGACGTCTTGACCGTCATCGCCATTGTCAACATCGCCGCTATTGCCCTAGAACCATGTCGCGTGTCCTTCGAGTCCCACAAATCAATCTCGCTGCTCTCCTAACCGAACCCAACCCTCACATTGACCTCAAACTCGAACCTTATGAGAAATCGACGAGAAGCTTCCTTCAGGCTGTGTCTGCGTACAAGAACCGGTCCGTTGCATTGATCACGCAGCAGCGTGCTCACCAAGCAAATGAAAAGAAAAAGATCGCGGACAGAACTCAAGATATTGAAAACCAAATCAATCAGCTGAAAATCCGGGAAATTGAACTGGTTGAGGGTGAGTGAGCCACTGGAAGTTCACACAGTTCCTCCAAATCACTCTGGTAGAGTTGGAAAAGGAAGAAAAGGAACGGAAAAGCGTGGAGGGCTCTGTCGCGGGCTTGAAACGACGTCAAACCTCATTGCAGGAGAAATGCGCGTCCATCGAGGCAGACATTGAGCAATTGAAAGCCATAACTGCGAATCTGAGGCGAGGTGTGTGGTTTCAAGGAACAGGATAGATCATCAACTGACGATGCACTACATGACAGAGAGAAGTAAGGAAAGCTCGACACTGAACCATCATGCGGTCCGCGTTACTCCGGAGGTGGATGCATACGAACGGGCATTGGCGTGCATCATTGAGGGGGTCGAGAAAGATCGGATTCTCATTCGGTTCTATCGCCTTGATCCCGCTGATGCCCAGCGAGAATTCAGTTTTGTACTTGACGTTGGCGAGACCCATAAAGGTCAGGCACTAGGTTCGCTCTGCCAACGATAACTAACACGTTGGATAGTCATTACGAGCTCGCCAGTCCTGCCATCGCTCCCTATCCTGATCGATGAACTAAACAGTTCACGCGACCTCTACCAATTTATCAAACGGGTCCGGATTGGGTACCAAGAACTTGTGCAAGCTGGATGTTGAGGCACACACTGCCATCGATAATGACGAAGGCATGCTGGGAAATGAGCCGCATATGTTGATGGTGATGGATGAGTGCCGAGTGACCCACTTTATGGAGTTGACAAAAAAACCCTAGGCGTCACGAACAGGGCTAGACCAGCAAACGGAGAATGGGAGGGGCGGCGTGCAAAGCACGAGGACCGAGAGGAGGTAGGGCATCAGATACGGAGAACAACGAGGCACGGAGGGGTGTCAATTATTCCAGGGTGGACAGACGAGTAGTGACTGTATTGCAATATGGAAACGTTTGCTACACGTAGACGCCTGCGGAACAGAAGAGAGCCACGACACCAAATCCCCCGAGAACGCTTGCAATGGCCGCCACGGTGAGTTCGCGTATGGGGACGGTGGCCTTGGGTAAACTGCGAGAGGGTGTTGGTGGTGGTGATTAGTCAGGGAGGAACACGTACGTGGTGAAGTAAAAGCCCAGCACGAATGTCGAGGCCAGGAGCACAAACGCGATGTACGGCAGCACGGCGAGCGGGATGTAGGCCGAGAACGGCGGCAGAGCGCGGTGCAGTTCCTGTTGCGAACAAGTCAGCGAATATTCGGCGCAAAACGAGCAAAAAACTTGCTTTTATGGAGGCGTAGTCGTGAGGCATGGTCAAGTCGGGTGGGAGCAAACACGTGTCATCAGCGAGATAACAACGAGTTTTCGCAGCTCCCAGGCTTGTCTCTCGCCACCACAAGCCCTGAGTCGTATATATACTCCACCACAACCCTCCATTCCTCATCCTCATCCACCCACCATGTCTGCTGTTCAGAAGATCCAGTCCCACCCAACCTTTATTCAGGTCCAGAACAAGGCTAGCCAACACCTCCAGCAGCTCGACAAGGAGGTTTGTCGCCATTTTCACACTCGATTGCACCATACTGACCTTTTTGCGCAGCTCTCAAAATATCCCGTGTTCAACACTTTTGAACAGCGCACACAGCTCCCCAAGACCTATGCCTTCCTCGGCGGGGCTCTCGTTTTCGTCTTCCTCCACTTCATCAACCCTCTCGCCTCTCCCGTCTCAAATCTCGTCGGCTGGGCGCTTCCTGCATATCTCTCCTTCAAGGCCATAGAATCTCCATCGCCGAGCGATGACGTCCAATGGCTCACCTACTGGGTTGTCTTTGGTTTCTTCAACTTCCTCGAGAGCTTCGCCCTCCGCCTCGTTCTCTACTACGTCCCATGGTACTATGTCTTCAAGACCATCTTCATCCTTTGGTTGCAACTCCCTGCTTTCCGCGTAAGTCTCGCCCGGTCGTGTGCGCATTACCCACTGACGTCACCTTCTACGTAGGGTGCCCAAGTTACCTACTTCGCCGTCCTCAAGCCCGTTGTTGGCAATTTTGTTGCCAACAACCGTGCCGTTGCTCCCACCACCACAACCACCACAGCCAACGCTGCTGGTCATGATTGAATGTAGCTATTAGCTGGCACCGTTGACATTTGTACTTCCTTACCACGTACATCTATGCATCTGTGCAGATACTTTTCTCTACTTCTTTTTGGTTTTGATTGTGTTTTGTCTTTCTCATACACAATATCTATGTTTTCGTAAACCGTGCAAGCTGTCTTTGCGCTCCATCCATTGCGCTGACTCCATCCTCTCCACAAAAAAACTTCAGTGGCGGTCCCAGTCCCGCCCCACCATGACGACCATCACAGCAATTTTTTCTTGAGCACATCGCAAAGTGCCGCGAGCATCCAGATTCTCAGCGCTTCTTGATCCTGCGCACCGTGCAGGCTCTCAGCTTGTGATAAGATAGCCACTGAAGTTGCAGGGTCCAGACCGAGGTTCTTCCGCGTCCCTGAAGAGGTAACCGCCAAACCTTGAACGCCAAATATCTTGGGTCCTGTTCGTATCATCTGTCCACAAACTCCTGTCTCCGGAAATACTCTACCAGCTTGGACTCAAAACGTGGCCTTTGATGTCCATCCGGCCGTTTGCATTTGCAAACTTCAAACATTCCGAAAAGTCGGATAGGATAACCTATTCCCGTCATATCCAATCCAAAGCTGTCACTTTGCTCGGGTGACCTTGCAGTCTCTCTGCCGATCTATATTTCGCTCTGCTTTTATCGTTTTTACGGATCCACGGACCCGCGTTTGATCGCACATTATCAAACACCCACATCTGCTTCCTTCAGTAACGTTGAAGGCCTTCCTAAACTTGGCATGTGAACCTGTATAAAAGGTCTCTATCGTTTTTACGATACCGTACCCCGCCTCCCTTGGGTTCGCTATCGTTGCTTTCGCTTTGATCCTCCTCTGCGAATAACCCCCTCTTCACCAACATGGCCGACAACGCAGAGAAACTGGGTCGGCAGAATACCGATACCACTGACACAGGAAGTGGTTCTCAATCGCCACAAGCACAAGAAATATTCGAAAGGCCGACTGGGATCAAAGGAGTGTACTATCACCCCGTCACCCAGGTATCCATGCTCGGATTCGTATGTTTCATGTGTCCAGGTGGGCATTCACTAAATCCTAACTCGACTTCGAACTGACAACGTCGATATCTTTCAGGTCTATTCAACGCACTCAACGGTTTAGGAGGTGGTGGACAGGTCGACGCTTCCACCTCTGCCAACGCCAATGCAGCTGTCTACGGTACATTTGCCGGTGGAGCTTTCTTTGCCGGGTATTTATCCATCCATCCATCTTCTACCTTCTATGACGTGATGGACATGTCCGCTGACCTCCCCATGATTTCAAACCTATAGCACTGTCAATAATGTTCTTGGCCCTCGTATCACCCTTCTCCTTGGGAGCTTTGGATATTCGTTATACATCGCATCATTCTTGTGAGTCGCCAGTCCACTCACTCCTCGTCTCTCCACTCCAGAGTCTCACCGCAGCTGATCACATCACGTCATTACTTTGACAATCTACAATCTAGAGCACTCAACATCCATCCAGGCGCAAAAAACTTTGTTATCGCCGCAGGTGCTATTTTAGGTCTATGTGCCGGACTTTTCTGGACCGCTCAAGGTTCATTGATGTTGGCTTATCCAACCGAAAGTCAGAAGGGCAAGTTCATTGGTTTGTTCTGGGCTATTTTCAACCTCGGCGCTGTCGTTGGTGCTTCCGTTTCTCTGGGTGAAAACTTCCACTCAAAGGTGCGTCCAAGTCGCGATTTAAGAGGCCGATAACTTAGTTAACTACTCGTGGTCGTTATTTTCAGTCAAACTCTGGTATGTGCATAACGCGTGTTTATCTTATCCAGAACTTGTTTTGAATAACCTTTTCTCTCCACTGTCAGTCGGAAATGGAACCTATGTTTGTCTTCATTCTATCCCCCGGGTTTCACGTAGATACTCACCTATCTTGGGGTTCAGATCGGCTTCCTTATTTTGACACTCATCGGCGTCACAATACCTATGCTGATGGCAGACCCCAACAAGATGATTCGAACGGACGGAACGAGAATTAGAATCTTGCGCAATCCATCATGGAAGAGTCAATTCGTCGGTCTCTGGCTCACCCTCAAGAATGACCCCATGATCATCATGCTCTTCCCACTCTTCCTAGCTTCAAACTGGTTCTACACCTGGCGTACGTCTACAATTACATTCCGTGGTTCCACAGTTATTAACACTCCACGATGGTACATACAGAATTCAACGACTACAACGGAGCCATATTCAACATTCGAGCAAGGTCTGTAAACGACCTCGTCTACTGGCTCTCTCAAATCTTCGGTTCCCTCGCTATTGGCTTCTTACTCGATCGAGAAACACTCGGTCGTCGAGTTCGTGCATTTGCAGGATGGGGAGTCCTCTTCGCTATGGTATTCGTCGTTCACATCTGGGCTTACTTCTACCAAATGTAAGGTCCCCATTCCTCTCCTATATTTCACCAAGCCAGCACGTTCCTAACCCTCCCTTTTCCTCTAGCCAATATACCCGCGCAACCTTCCCGCCGAATGCACCCAAAATGGACATCATGGACCCAGGCTACATCGGTCGCATCTGGTTATACATCTTCTGTGGTTTATTAGATGCTATGTGGCAAACAACATCATATTGGCTTATCGGTGCCATGTCTAATGATGCTGCCAAGCTCGCCAATATCGTTGGATTCTGTGAGTTTTTCCTATCTCTACTCACCCCACCCTCTCGAGTCAAAAAAGAAGAGAAGCAAGACCGTTTGTTCCTTACATTGATGCCTTGTTAATAGATAAGTCGATACAATCCGCCGGTGCAGCTGGGCTTTGGAAAGCAGATGGTAACCTCATCCCGTAAGTTCTCCCGACCTTATCCTCAAACCTGTAATGATCATAATGGGCCCTCATTTCAGATACATGAACATTTTCCTCTCGACATGGGTTTTACTCGTCGCCGGTCTTCTTTTTACTCTTCCTATGATTTTTGTCCGCGTTACGGACCAAACGGGAGATGATACCCAAGGATCAATTGAACCGTGAGTGCCGTACTACCATTCTGTAGCCGTGAAACCCACATCTAAAAATTGGACATCGCTTCACCCACTTATATTTATACTTGGTTGTCGCTCACAGGTCGGGACCGTCGGAGGCGAAAGAAACCTATGCTTAGCCCAAATATCTCGCGATCGGGAGCAATGGTAACTTAGATCGGTGCCGTTGCAATGGGGACAACGGAGATCGACTTGGAACACCGACTCGGACGCTTACTGCGTATAGCAAGTGAATGACTTGTTCAGGACTTATTGTAGCCTCGTATCTTCAATGGATGTATATCCAAACCTTGTAAGGGTGTAGTAATCTAAGACTCTAGTCAGGTACCAGAGCATTTTGTTCGTCCCCAATAATTCTGAGGATAAACATCCAGACAACCGCCGTGCCACCTACGCAACACATCGTCATCCTTACAGGAGTCCTTCCAAACGCAGTATGCCGCCGATATACAACGGATGCGCTTAGGCACCAGAGGTTTAAACGACATTCGAATCGGAGGCCAAGGAGATGTTGTACCGCGTGCCCGTGTGCGAGCTAACAAGGCCCGCTGGTACGAGACCGGGTTGAGTCCCCAAAAGTGTAAAAGCGAATCACCCTTGAGTTACGATCAATCCGGCGCCCACCCAGCTTTGACAAGCACGAGCGAGGGAGTCGAACGAAGCATACCATTGTGAGTTCGTGACGTATTGCAAAGTCGATCCGGGTTCCCTATCAAGTCAGACTTGTGACAACAAGGTCGGCGCACCTGAGGAAATGTTGACGCCAATTAGGGAATCGAAGAGTGCCACTCGACTTCATTGACACAGTGAATGACTAGATAATCAATAGTTCCATGAAGTAGAGGCCCGTTACCAAGCCAGTAAGAACGGGTTTTATTCCTCGGAACAGAGATAAGTAATAGCCTTCAGCCCAAGGAGGTACCGAGAAACCAAGAACGTGTTAGAGGACGACCATATGCATAGGATGCCCGATAAGCTTGTCACCATAACACGTGAAGGAGGAGTCCGCAAATGTCCTCTCACTGACAGACACGTCAATGGTCTGCGTTTCAACACGAGCTCTGCTAGCAGAGCAAAATAAGACAAGTTTGGACCTGTCACCACCTTTGTTCTAAGTGATCTCCTTCCAGTACCTTGCAGAGATCGATTATTCGCCGTGACCGGTCAGTAAATCCCTATAGAACCAAGTCATCATGCGAGCAAGTGGGCAAGGTGATGGTGATTGACATTCCGTTGCCAAATTCTGGCCTACGGAGGCCTGACCTCTTGTCTTGTGACCAGAGTAAAGGGCATTTCAGGAGATGATCTGGCGGTGGTCCGGGTGGAAGGTTATCAATAAATTCCGAGAATCTATTCAGGTGCGAAGCAAGCAAATGGACCGTCCAGATTGAGAAGGATGCATGCTGGTGTATGGGTTAAAGCGGCCAAATGGAAGCTAACAAATCAGCAGAGAGGCTTGATTTTCAAATTTACATTTGTTATGTTTTCCGAAATGCCAAGCCGTAGCTGCAGATCTCTCCTTCCTTCAAATCTTCACCGTGATGCATGGCGTGCGCTACGCCTTGTTGAATCTCTGACATCTAACAAAACTTACTCGGATAGCCGTGAAATCTCATGAGGTGCTACCGAACATGAGGATGTCCCCATCCAAACAGATTTTGGTCGCCTGACGGGGATCCATGCAGCAGATGGCACCCATCGTCCCATATGATCCCGGTTCAGATCCAATTTAGTACTTATACCCCGCTCCGAATTCATGCCACGAATCCTGTCCCCCCAACTCTCTGTCTCTCTGAGTGTTCGCAATGGCCGATCAAGAGAAAGCCTCGAGCTCAAGCGTTAGCGATTCGCAGACCCAACAGGTCTATGAGCGACCCACTGGTTTGAAGGGTCTCTACTACCACCCAATTACCCAGGCGAGTTTTTCCGTCAACTTCCCGTTGTACTTTTCTCAACCTCGGCGAAGGTGTCCATGCTTGGGCTTGTCTGCTTCATGTGCCCTGGTGCGTTGCCCTTGTCCCCCCTTATTCTTACGAAGTCTTACTGTTTCGTGACAGGTCTGTTCAATGCCTTGAACGGTTTGGGTGCTGGTGGTCAAGTCGACTCGACAACAAGCGCCAATTCAAACGCTGCACTCTACGCGACATTTTCCGTTGCCGCCTTTTTCGCTGGGTATGGTTTTTTTTTTGCCTTCTCGTGCCCTCTCGTGCATACTCACTTGCCCTCAGTACTATCAACAACACTCTCGGTGCCCGTTTGACTCTCCTGCTTGGTAGCACTGGATATGCGCTCTACATTGGTTCTTACCTGTACGTCCTTATCTACCGAGTCACCCCATCCCTCGGCTAAGCGATCAAAGGGCCATGAACATCCACCCGAGCGCAGGAGGTTTTGTCATCGCTGCAGGCGCAATTTTGGGTATCTGCGCAGGTCTTTTGTGGACCGCGCAAGGATCATTGATGTTAGCATACCCCACTGAGAGCCAGAAAGGAAAGTTCATTGGTATCTTCTGGTCCATCTTCAACTTGGGAGGTGTTGTCGGAGCATCCGTGTCCCTCGGTCAAAATTTCCACTCCGAGGCTAACGCAGGTGAGTAACTTCATACCCTCTAGTATGACGACGTGCTCAAGAAATGCTTGCAGTCGGAAATGGTACCTACGTGAGTTGGGTTGCATGTTGGCTGAAAACCACCCATGACAATGTATAACAGATCGGGTTCTTGGTCCTCACCCTCATCGGTGTCCTCATCCCCATGATGATGGCCGACCCCTCGAAGATGATTCGTACAGACGGAACTAGAGTCTCCACACCGCGGCAACCATCATGGAAAACTGAGATTGCAGGCTTATTCATTGCTTTGAGAGATGACCCCGCCATTGTCATGCTCTTCCCAATGTTTTTGGCTTCCAACTGGTTCTACACATGGCGTATGTTCTCGTCTTTCTTCTAGCTGGCTATACGTGAACTCTCTTTTTCCATAGAATTCAACAGCTACAATGCTGCCATCTTCAACATCCGTGCACGTTCTTTGAACAATGTCGTCTACTGGGTTTCCCAAATCGTTGGTTCCGTGTCAATCGGTTTACTCCTCGATCGTCACACTTTGAGCCGTCGTACTCGTGCCCTCACCGGATGGACGGTTCTATTTTTGATGGTCTTCGTCGTACACATATGGGGTTACTTCTATCAACGGTATGCGCTCCCGCCCTGTGTTCTTAACTTGGAATCACTGACAGCATTCCCAGCGAATACACTCGTGGCAGCCTTACTGAGGTCAAGATCGACATATACGACAAGGCATACATTGGCCGAGTCTGGCTCTACATCTTCTGTGGCCTCCTCGATGCCATGTGGCAGACAACTGCCTACTGGATCATGGGTGCTATGTCCAACGATCCCGCAAAATTGGCTCACTTCACTGGATTCTGTAAGCATATTGCATAGGCTCATTTAGATCACTCACGCTCACCCTACTTAGATAAATCTATCCAGTCTGCGGGTGCTGCCGGGATCTGGCGCGCTGACGCTGTCAAGACACCGTAAGTTTCGTTCTGCCGCAGTAATAAGTGTATTGACCAATTTCTTCCTAGATTCATGAACATCTTCATCTCTACATGGGCTTTGCTCGTCGCCGGTCTGCTATTTGCCCTCCCAATGATCCACCTACGGGTCAAGGAGACAAGTGAGGGGGAGGAAACGTGAGCTCAATTACTTCTTTGACGCAGAGCAAAATTGACACCACACACCAGGATCGAAAAGGAGTGATGATCATGTGTCCTTTCTGCTTTCTGCCTTCTCCTGTATGGATGTACCTTGTCCTCGTGATAGATACCCGGATATTTTTGTTTCAATTGCATTTTCTATTAATCCATAAACAAACTACCGTGAACATACGTGTCTTTCTCCGTCCTGTTGACTTGCGGGTCCGGCCGAACCTCTTTTTCTTTACCAACCACGCAGATCATGGCAGATTCGGACCCAACTACGCAGTCCAACTACAAGCAGATATTTACGAAGAACATTGAGTTGGAATGGGTGTTGGACTTTGATCGTAAGGTGATCAGTGGGTCTGCAACTCATACTCTGGAGGTAAAGGATCCCAGCACCAATGAAGTCATGTCCGTACCCGATCCTCTTCTCTTGATTGGCATGTCTGATTAGATTGATATGCCTTCAGCTTCGACACTGCCGACCTGGACATTGATCATGCTGAGATCAATGGTCAAACGGTTGAAGTCAGTGTTCTTTCTAATTATCCCTGTCTCAATTGATAATAAGCAAACCCTCCAGCATTCACTTGGGAAACAACATGAAGTTATGGGGGTCGCACTTCATATCCTCTTGCCTTCTGGGCTGCGAGCCAATGACACGATAAGTGTCAAAATCCTCTACAAAACCACCGAGAAATCTACAGCCCTCCAGTGGCTTGAGAAAGAGTAATTATATGATCATAATAATACTCAGGAATCGTGTTGAACAGTGTTCAGACAGACACAAGGGAAGAAATTCCCTTACCTATTCAGTCAATGCCAGCCTATCTATGCTCGCACTCTTGTGCCCATTCAAGGTGAGTTCTTCTCGATTTAACGGTGGGGATTGATACCACCATCCTTAGACACACCGTCCGTGAAGGTGGTACGTGAAAGTGGTTGAAGCGGTTAACTTTCTTCGATTAATCACGATATAGACCTATAGTGCAAGGGTTTCATCCGTCCTCCCGGTCCTATTATCCGCCATTCGTATCTCGCCCCCTTCTGATGGCCCCGCTCACGATGGAAAGGAGATCGGGAAAGATTCTGTGACCTATACCTATGAACAGGTCAGTATCCTGTATTGTTTGCACACAGAATTCATTCCGTTCCTTGCGTAGCCTGTTCCTATCCCTTCTTATCTCATTGCCATTGCTGCGGGGAATGTGGTTTATCGCGGATTCTCTACCCCAGACGGTAAACAATGGAAGTGTGGCGTGTGGGCGGAACCTGAATCCATAGACGATGCATACTATGAATTCAGCGAAGATACCGTCAAGTAAGTTTGTCCTGGGTTGTGTGATACGTTTATTTACTAATTCGTCTAGATTCATGATAGCTGAAGAGAAGCTCGTGATACCCTATAGATTTGGTGTATATGATTTATTGGTTCTACCGCCATCTTTCCCTTACGGTGGAATGGTAATTCAAGTTCATTTTGCGTCAATAGAAACTAAACTCGTCGCCAGGAAAATGCATGTCTGTCTTTCTTGACACCTAGTACGATGACCTTCCCCTCTCCGAGACCCACCGTTCACCTTAGATGCAGCACTCCTCACTGGTGATCGATCTTTGGTCGACGTCGTGGTGCACGAGTTGACCCACTCGTGGTTTGGAAACGGCGTAACGTGAGTCTCTTGGTAGTATGCGACCCTACCATTCATTCCCTCTAAGCCATGCCAATGCCTCTCATTTCTGGCTTAACGAAGGTTGGACGACTTATATCGAACGAATCCTTCAGCAAGACCTGAACACTCCTGCACATCGGGACTTTTCCTTCATTATTGGGTACCGTGCCCTCAAAGACGCGTTGAAACTATATGAAGATAAGCCCAAGTATCAACGGCTTGTAATTCCGTTCGAAAAAGGGGAGGACCCAGACGAGGCCTATAGCAGCATTCCCTACGAAAAGGGCGCCAACTTCCTGTATTACCTCGGTCAGTTCCTTTGACCTTCAGGTCACGGCCCACTCATGGCCCTTTTCAGAAAAGCAGCTCGGAGGCCTGGACGTCTTTTTGCCTTATGTGAAGGAATACGTTTCCACCTACATTGGTAAAAGTATCACAACGGAACAATGGAAAGACCATCTTTACAACTACTACCGGACCCATGACGGCCAGGAACAAGTTGACGCGTTGGATAAGGTTGACTGGAAGGTATGAGTATGTCCTATGAATTTTCACTGAAGTTGGGACATGATCCACAGGCCTGGCTACACGGCGAAGGCCTGACACTTCCTATCGAGCCCATATTTGATACCTCGCTCGCCACATCTGCCTACGAATTGGCTGCTCGCTGGGATGCTTCCCGTGCCTCAGAGGTGTCTAGCTTACCATTCAAAGATACCGATCTCAGGGATTTCAACGCAAACCAAATCAGTCAGTAACACTGCCCTATGGCTGGACTTCACTGACTTCAAGTGCAGTTGTCTTCTTGGAGCGCTTACCAACCTACAAACCTCTCCCACATACGCACATAGAATACCTGGGACAGTTGTACAAGGTGGACACCACCTCCAATGCGGAGATCAGGCAACGTTTCTGGGATTTGGCGCTGCGAGAACCATCCTCACTCGCTGCGAAGCACTATTCTGGGAAAGCTGTAGACTGGGTTGTAGGGAGGGATGGGACTGGTGTGATTAAAGGACGAATGAAGTTTTGCAGGACAACCTTCCGCGCTGTTTATAAGGTGAATAAGGAACTGGCTTGGGAGCGTTTCCTGGAGGCCAAAGACTCCTTCCACCCCATCGCGAAAAAGTTGATAGAAAAGGTGAGCTTGTGCACTCTAAGAACGTCAGACCCACTGAAAAATCGTAGGATCTGGGACTAGTTTGATTAGGTGTATAGTATCATACAAAAAGGAGTCTAGGATATCAAACCATCTATTTGAAGCTGCCCCAAATGTCCCCAAACACATCATCCTTCTTGGGCTGTGCGAGTGTGCTGGTCGTCGTAGAGGACCCAAACAGGTCTCCCGACGGGTTCGGGGCTGGAGCGCTGCTGCCCCAGACGTCATTGCCCGAAGCAAATAGGTTTGGCTGCTGGGTGGGGGGTGCTCCCCACAAATTATGGGGTTGCGCTGGTGCTGGGTTGCCCCAAAGAGGTCCACCAGCGCTATTAGTCGTGTTGCCTCCCCATCCCGAATTCGCCCCCCATGCTCCTACACCTGTGGCGCCCACCATGCTTGTTGGTGGGGACTGAGCCTGGGGTGCTGCGCCCCAAGGAGAAGGTGCTGCGGGTTGACCAAACGCAGCAGGATTGCCAGGGGGCGCAGCCGGAGCAGCCGTGAACAATGAGAGGATATTCTGTTTCACGTCCTTGGTAGGTTGGGAACTAGCAAGTCCAGGCGTACTTGTCGAAGGTGGTGCATGGAAATCGAGACTAAAGAGCTCATTGCTAAGCGTATTCACTGCACCTGGGGGATTTGCTGGAGTAGCAGCAGGTGCGACTTGGACTGGCTGCTGGTTCGCACTTCGTTGCTGATTTGTATATGCTGTTGAGAGTAGCTGAGTTTGCTTGGAGGTGGCGGATCGGCTAGATGTACCCGCGTTTGGTGATGGTGAAACTACTGGTGGCGGAGTAGGTGCATGATCGGGAGGAGGTGCCTGAGCGGATCCATCATCGAGGACGGAAGGGTCACTAGGCGGCGGTCCTTCTAAAGCCCAGCGACGAGATTCATATTTCGAACGGATGAAAGCATCCATCTTGCTGTTAACACCATCCCAATGTGTTAAGGAGCAAAGTTGTAATGATTTAAGGAAATCACTGACTGATCTGCCGGGACGTGACCGCGCTTAAGATGAGCTTCCCAGTACAAGTTTGCAAGATGATTTCCCCATTTTTGAATGGACTGCCCGGCACGATCAACGGATATTTCAAGGGAGAGTAAGAGCCATACCTCCATCTGCTCTGGTGTCCACGTGTCCAAGTCTACAGACTTGACCTTGCTGATATGTGTCCCCATTCCGCGATGAATGCCCGAACAGCGGATGCAAAGGAACACACCACTGTATGAGAACAACGTTGAGCGCACTGTGTCTCCAGTATGTCAAAGGGATTTACAGGTTCCAAGATGCCCATCGAGGATCTATAATCGACGAACTAAATTGTGATGCGTTGAGAATCAATATAATGACCATGACTTACCATTACGCTTGCAGTCCGCGCAGACCTTGTTCTCGGGCCTTTTGACCAGTTCCCTCAGAGTTCGAGTGAACTTCTCTGTCGTGGCTTTATCCTGGCGGGACATAGGTGGATAGGTGTAAGTGTTGCGGAACTGCGGTGCTGGCAGTCAAGAGCCAAGTTAACTTTCAGAGAGTTGTTTGGCGCGAGCACCCGAAACAAATACTTTCGAGTGATCGATCATTGATCATTTTGGCATTTACGGCAAGTCTATGCAAATGGTCATGGACTTTAGGGCAGAAAAAACTTGAAGGATTGGCGTTATTAACAAAAGACAACGAACCCTCTGGTTCTATAATTCGTTAGTACTGGCACTGATAGCAATAGGGGAACAGATTATAACTAGCCAAGAGTTATAGAAAGTGAGAAGAAAACAGATTATAAAATGAACGATTCAAGTGATGGCTAGGTATGGTGGTGTACGTTACTGAGTACTGATAGAGGGATGAGTGATTGTGGGGTTGCATGCAGGAATGTCCGTCCAAATCATTTGCAAACGAATGAGTGGAAGAATGAGGTTATAACACAGAGGGAAGGAAAGATTTCTCTGCACAATTTATGATCAATGATGAGGGCAGAGCTTGTACGCGTCACAGGAACGCAAAGAAAGTTGGCCATGGAGGTGGATGAAATCATTATCAACCAATGCGCTCCACAATGAATTACACGTAAAGGATCGAGGGTATATTGTGTCGAATGTGGTAATATCTGACTCTGATCCAGGATGTGCTTGTGAGAATGTAGTGGGGGTAGTACGTGAGGGGATATCTTTGGGATGGGCTTAGATCTGACACCGAGGACTTGCATTATGAAATTTTATGAAGGTTCGTAAAGAGAGTTTGACCAGAATGAAAGGCCACTTAAACAAAGAATTGAGTACTAAGCGAGAGTTAGTTGCAGTATTATGTGTGGGGAATGAGGGATACGCACTGAATGCGACTGGAAGCGTGGACTTCCATCTCCTCCATTTTATACGAGTTGAGTTCCTCCTTGATCCTCTGAGCCAGAGCAGGAGTCAATCGACTCCATGTTGCTGGTTCGCTTCGTCGGTCGTATACAGACGGGGGGAAGGTATCATACACCGAGAGGTTGCTTGCGAATGCCAGCCTCTTGCTGGGTGCCGTCGCTGACCTGTGTGTTAGTGTAGGCGGAGAAGGGCCGGTCATTGTTGACAAAACTGGCGCCGAAGAATTGGGATGGGTGAACATCGATGAAGTTTTTTCGGTGAAGCTGGTTGATGGGGTGGTTGGGGTTTCTGGTGCCTCCTTCGGCTCCAGAGACACGCTCAACCGCGATGTTTTGCCCTCCTCGAAGGGAAGTGGAGGTATCAGTGGTGATATAGGAGACGACGCTGGGCCGTGACTTGATGAATGGGAGCCATGTCGGTGTAGGCCATCAATGTGGTCGGGGTCGGGAGAAGGCATCCGAGCCAGAGGACCCAGCTCAGACGTACCACCATGGGAGTTGTAGGAGTTGGAGCGCGCCCGATTAGGTGTGGGCGTGTCACCGAGATATGAACTCTGGTCATACTTATCGGCATCTGTTGGAGTAAATTGTCATGTTTCGCACAAAAAAATGTCGCAGAGAAACTCACTCTTGAGGATACCCTTGGCTGGCATCTTCGCCCGTTCCACACTCCGTCGAATGTCGGTTGCCCATGGTTCAGGCTCGTCCTGGTAGCTAAATCCATAGCCAGCGGAATCTAGACTCGTCCGTTCGATCCCTACCCTGATCGTCATATCTTCATCCCCTTCTTGATCCTCTCCAGTATCCCAGTCCTCGTCGTCATCCCATCCGTCTGCATGGAAACCTTGCCCAGCCTGCTGAGGGCCTCCATAGTGTCCATCGTCGCTTTCCTCCTCTTCCTCATCCTCCACCAGTACCCGGGTTCCATCTTCGTTGACCTGCACACCGGGCTTCGCAGGTGAGTTGACGCCTTGCCTTGTCGCTGTGTTACGATCCCAGACCGCTACCCCAGCACCGCTGGCATCACCATTTGCTGCACTTGAGCTGGAACTGGCTACTGCGTCAGCAGGAGCTGCTTGCGCTTCCTGTTGCGCCTTTGCCCTCGCTGCGGCTTCAGCATTGGTTTTCAGGGTATGTTGACGAGCCAACTTGGCAGCTGGGCTCAAGCCTGTCATTTCCGCACCCACACTCCAATCGCTGCTCCCTCCCCGGTCAAGCTCAGCTGTAACATGAGACACACTAGCCTCGCTGACTTCGGCCTTCGCTGTCCCCTTCTCCTTCTTCCCCTTTTTGTCTTCCTTGTCTTTATTCTTGAACAAGGACGTGATGCCAGCTAAAGAGTTTCTTCGTGCCAGTTTACCCATTGAACCAAGCTTCCGGATCATGACACTCGCACTGCTAACAGTTGACGACAGTGAGATGTTGTCAGTGCTCGCATTTAGTCGTGAGTTGAACAACGATGCAGCGCGACCCCTTTTCTTGGTTTGTACAGTCGCAGTTGATGCTGTATCGTCAGTGCCACTTTCGGGACTGCGAACGCCACCCCCAGACCCAGTAGGCATGTTGGTGTTGAGCGAGTTCGGTTTACTGGTTGCAGATGCTTTTATGGATGCAGCTTCTTCTTCTTCTTCCTGCAATACCTGAGCGGAATTGAAGGACAATGCACGTCGCAGGCGGCCTTTAAGTCCGCCACTGCGCGACATGCCTGCCATCGGTGCTGTCTCCCTCATTGCTGCCAGATCGCTGTCATCACGGGACATGCGCTTTTCGGCTGCCGTAAACGTCCCTTGGGAGAGAGGTGATGGGCGAGCAGGCCGTGGTATTGATGAAGAAGGCGTGTTAGAAACAGGAGAGCTGGTTGACGATGAGGCGGTCGTGGTGGAAAGAGAGGGTGAGAGGGGAGTGGATCGTGAGGCCGTGCTGGTAGAGGCTGAAGAAGAGGATGAAGCATTGCGGTGATGAGGCGCTCTCAGCGGTGGGGGAGCTGGTGACCCAGACGGCGATCCTGACGAGGGGGAACCCCTGGATGGGTTAGGGACAGAAGCAGGTGAGGCATTCCGAGGACGTGAATGACCGTTAATGGACGGAGGATTGTGTCCACTGTTACCACTTTGATTGCTATTTGTTCGCTGTCGATGACTGCCAGACGAATTCAAGGATGT
This sequence comes from Pluteus cervinus, assembly GCA_004369065.1. Lineage (NCBI taxonomy): Eukaryota > Fungi > Basidiomycota > Agaricomycetes > Agaricales > Pluteaceae > Pluteus > Pluteus cervinus. The sequence continues at coordinate 178,998 of ML208294.1, read as the reverse complement.
CGAAGAACCCGATGCATCTGGTCGCGCGTAAGGTGGGTATGGACCTGGGCGCCAATCATTGCTCTCGGACGCTTGAGAAGGCTGCCGACTAGGACGCCGATATGGGTGGAAGCCAGCATATTGCGGGTTTTGTTGCTGTCCTTGAGCCTGAGAGTCACCGCCTCCGCGTTGGGGGGGAGGGGTACCGCTGGGGAAAGGGCTAAAGTTTATCTGATTTTGGGCGTAAAAATCGGCCGGTGACGAAGCGTTGGGAGGGGGACGTTGCTGTGGGTTGAGATGTGGCAAGTGACCAAAGCCCTGTTGGACTTGGTTGAAGAGCATCTGTTGGTAGGCCCAAAGCTGGGCGTTCGTAGGGTCATAAAATGGGGCTTGTGGGGGTAGTTGGGATGGATGAAATTGAGGAGAGTGTTGCTGTTGCGGGTTTTGGTAAAAAGCCGGATAGAATGGCTGAGCAGCAATGGAAGGCGTCCAACCACCTTGGGGCTGCTGTTGGAGCGGATATGTGTAGGGCTGTTGGGAAAGCTGCTGGGGTTGATGGGGGTGGTGATGCTGCTGGTGATGTGAGGCAGCTTGTATGTTGGAAGGGTCGCTTGCGGGGGAGGAGCGCTGCCTGGAATTGTTGGCGGGGCCGTCCATTGTCGTGTCTCTTGGTGGGTAATGCTGCCAATCTGCAGGTGCAAGCACGGCCATGGACTTTGTCGAGATAGCCAACCCAGGTATATCTGCGTATGCTGCCGAGAAAAGAAGGTCGGGTTGCCGATTCTGGCCGGGAGACCTGAAAAGGCGATGGACTTACCCGACAACGCAGACGGGCCCAGGAGCAGGCTGGAGGCGGCCAACAAGGGGGAGGACAAGGAGGGGAGTCGACGGAGAGTTGGTTGAGGATGCTGGCAACAGCGACCAAAGGCAAATCTGTTGCAATCACGAAGCCACAATCAAAATAAATTCAAGCAACTACCACGTGCTCTTCCCTCCGCAGCCCTTTTGGGCCGTCTGCTACCGCCCGGGCCCTCGCCAATTCCGTGTGTCCCAAATTTTCATTTGCCTCCGGAACCGATGGCGTCACCAATGCACTCTTCCTCTGCTCCGTTTACCTACTCCCGGCCGTCCACTCGCAACAGGCCATGGACAGCACAGTCGCGACCAGTCACTGCCGTCTCCACCCGCTACGAGGCCTCATACATCGTCGCAGTCCTCGAGGGCCGTGGGCTGGGCCGCGAAGTGGGTCTCGCAGCCCTGGACAGAGATACTGGCAAAATGATGCTTGTCCAAGTACTTTCGTAATCGTTCGGATATCCGTTCCTTAACCGCCTGTTATCTAGCTTTCAGACTGTCAGACATACGTCAAGACGCTTCATCAGATGCACGTTCACAACCCATGTTTGATTCTGATTCCGGATACTTTCTTATCTTCGACGGATGCTGCTCTCGTTCCTTCCTGGAAAGGCCAGAGATCTGCTTCACTGCTTGTTGAATTCATCAAGGAAGAGTTTCCTGGCGTGCAAATGGACCCCGTGGGCCGACGATATTGGAATGACGTTGGAGGTTCGCGTTCTACATCGCCTATATGTCCACTATGAACGCATATATGAAGGTCTCGAGTTTATTATGCGGCTGTGCGTTGAAGATAATGAACGTGCTGGCACCTTGCTTGCAGTAACTAACAAGTAACTTCCGAGGTTTACTGATATTGTCCCCCCTGATTTCATTCCAAGATATTATGCGCTGTGCGCTGCTTGTGCTTTGTTGAAATACGCCGAGGCGAAGCTCAATCTATGCTTCGCTCAAGCTTCGTTGCGCATACGTTATGTCCCGGTTGAAGGTACTATGATGATTGATCCTGATACGGCCAAAAACCTGGAGCTTGTTGGCAACCTTGCATACAAGAAGTCCACTCATTCCCTCTTCGGGTAAGATCTAGTATACCGAACTCTCCTTCAGTCCTCAAGGTCTGCTCCAGAATCCTTAATCACACATTTACTGCAATGGCCGCCCGCCTTCTTAGGGTCAACATATTGTCTCCGATAACAAGTACGCACCACTCTTGATTCCAGTGTTAGCATTGACATCGCTTAGTTCCAGAATCGATTAATGCCCGGCTTGACGTTGTAGAAGGTCATTTATCTCTAATAGATACCGGAGAAAACCTCAATCTCCATTAGAATTTATTGGGACAGAAGACCGTTTCACGGGTGTGAAAAACGCTCTCAAGATGTTGAACAAAATGGACTTTGATAAACTCATCGTATCGGTACTGCTCCTCACCTTTACAATCTACAAGGTCGCTCACAGAATGGATAGCTTGCGTCTTCTGAGGCTCGTGTTACTAATAACGCAAAACCTGCCTCCGCTCGGGTTGGCCAATTGTTGAACCTTCGTGTTGTCGTTAAAAACGTCTACGCCCTGAGAGTCGCTCTCGAAGGGAGCCAATCTCGCTTACTTCGAATTCTACACGATGTGGGCCCAATTCCTCGTCAGAGTGTTCAGATGACCTTGAATTTCTCGTAGATGGTATCTGATGAGCGTCTAACAGAAATAGAGGAATTGATAAAGGCCAGTTTGAATGAGGAGGGTATGCCATCAAAGGTTAGTTACCTGTTGTGGTTTTCCGGGATCTCACCCAGGACATTGCATAGGGAGGCATTGGCGCCGTCAATGCTCGTGTATACGCAGTGAAGGTAGTACGAGACAATCAAAATACGAAGAGGTTGCTCAACTTTATAGGCAAATCACAATCGCTTGCTAGACGTCGCGAGGGAAACCTACAAGGAGAATGTCAGCGATATCTTTGAATTGAACCGGGCCTTGACAGACAAGCACGACCTTCCCTTTGCCTTGGTTTATCAAGAAGGGGGTTTCTTTTTTACTCTCAGAAAAACTGAATTGGAGGGCCCACTCCCAGCTGGCTTTATCAACCCCAATCTCAAGAAGGGAAAGTGGATGTTTTCTAGTATGGAACTAGTGAATTTCTTCCTTCATTTTGGAGTCAAATCACTCACCTGTATATCTCTTAGAAGAAACTCAATGCCCGAATGAAAGACGCGCTTGACGAGACCTTAATACTCAGCGATAAGTGCGAGCAGTCCCCTCTTGTCCCCAATACCTCTTCTCATAAAGATAGGATCATCCAAGAGCTCGTGGTGGAGATCTTGTCACACATTGGTGCACTATACAAGGCCTCTGAAGCGGTACTTGCACTATCTTTGCCTCTGAAACTGCTCACCATATCGAACCTCAGGTTGCCCTGGTTGATATGCTCTGGTCTTTCGCTCGTGCCTCCATTCGTACGCCACCCTCATCTCTTGATATCTCGGTCGCATTTACCTGCCTCGCCCTAGTGGGGAAATACAGTAGGTCAGAATGCAATGCATCAAGACTAAAGCTTAACCGACATGCGCAGTCCGCCCAGAATTTACTGGGACACTTGCGATCAAGTCCGGTCGGCATCCGGTCCTGGAAACGATTCAGGCTCCTGGAACGCTCGTTCCCAATGACGCGTATTGTGATGACGCCTCATCCTTCCAAATTATCCAAGGTCCTAAGTATGTTCGCGAATTCCTCTTTGGCTTGCCCTATTGACTCGGGCTTTTTTATAGCATGTCCGGTAAGGCAAAAACGGCTTGAATTCTCACCCTGGCTCATGATACCAGGCAAAAGCACCTATCTCCGCCAAATTGGCCTCTTGATGGTGATGGCGATGTGCGGTTGCTATGTACCTGCTGAATATGCGAGCTTCCGGTTTGTCTTCACTATAGCGTATTCCCCAAAACTAACCCCGAAACAAACCAAGTATCCACGATGCACTGCTGACTCGCTTGTCGAACGACGATGACTTGGAGAAGTGTTTGAGTACATTCGCAAGTGAAATGGCATCTTCAGCTATGATCCTCGGTATGGACTGCAGTTTTCGCATCTTACGTGCTAAATAAGGGCTTTTGGTAGGCCTGGCTACTCCGCGAACTCTGGTTTTGATCGATGAGCTTGGGAGGGGAACCTCCCCTCGAGAAGGAGTTGGTATCTCTCATGCCATTGCGGAAGGCTTGATCGCCACCAAGGTGATACTTCCATTTCTTTGGTCCACTTGTCACTCATCTACCCAGGGGTTTGTATTCTTTGCAACGTGCGCCGATATGGGACTTCTCATATTTACGGGTTTTGAGCAATTCACCATAGGCACTTCAACGAACTCACGCTCACGCTTTCGCGTCAACCTTCTGTTGTTCGGTAGGAGTATTATCATTGGGTACGCTATAAGCCTAACTCTGAACAGACTTCACCTTCTCGTTCAGGTAGACCCCATGCTCAGCGGAGTCCTCGCTTGCTCATACCTTCTTAGAGGAGTCGTCGGACGGCCTCGAACTTTGGATTGACATTCCAGTACAAGTAAGCCTGAATCTAGCACTCGGATTCGACAGACATATGTACCCCCACAGGATCGTTGATGGCGCAGCGGACGACATCCAACACTATGGTATATCTACTCAACTTTGCAGTTTCTAGCTAACTCGCGTACCTGGAGGCCTCGAGCTTGCGCGTCTGGCGGACCTACCGGAAGACGCATCGACCGAAGCCAGTCGAGTTACTGAAATTCTTACAGCCTTGCAAGGGCACCACGAAGAAAACAGCATCAGCAGGAAGATCGCGCTGAGGAGAAAGGCTATGCTCAAGGTGCCCAGTGTTCCGCGATTCCTGTTGTGACTTATTGATTATCCGGACTCGACTCGACTGCATGTGCTTCCAGCTTCGAACTCAGTTGACACAGACGCTCGAACATTCTACTCTCCCAAATGAAGAGTTGCTTACCTATCTTTCTGGGTTCCAAAAGAACATTGCCCGGGTGTTCCTTCAAACTGGCGATATCTGAAGTCAAACTCCGAATCCTCTGCTCTCGATGGACGATTATATGCGGTTCGGTTCCTCAAGTTGCACTCCTGGACGAAAACCTCAAGATTGTAGTAACTAGATGATGGTGCACGTCTCCTGTGCTAGTTGGGCCCTAGAATAAAATGATTTTTACATTGTCAACTTGTTGAATGCGTGACCCAACAGCACTGCCCGCTTCAAGCGTTTCCCTAATTCCTTCATGATGAGAGCAATAAGGTGAAAGTCATATTGATATTTTATGGTTCAAGAGGCGCATGGTCATCTACAGACCGGCAGCAAGTATGTCTGAACACTACAGGTTATTCAGAAGCCGTGGAAAGGCGTTGAAGCCATTGAATCGATGTCCATTTTGGATTCCACATTTGCACTGGAGGACAAGATGGAACGATTCATAAATTGAATAAGTTGTTCCCTACGCCAAGCCAAATGAGATATCAAGACGGAGAGAATGTTAAACAGGAAGGCACCTCTTCTGATTCCGGAGTTTGGTGAGCATCTCCAAGACATCGTCTTGTTCCTCGACCAACATTTCGCCTCCAGGAAGGTTTATGGCGATATCCTTAGCCTGAGTAAAAGATGCTCTTAACTCGTTTGTCTGCGGGAGATCAACGTTCAGTGATTGTATGGGTTAGGAGAGTCAAGGAACAGACTGCATTGCGCAAAGCTTGTTTAGCTTGAGGTGTTGTTGCACCTTCGCCTTTGTGGACAAGGTCTATGATGTCGACTAATTTCTTTAGGAGTCCTTCATAGAGGGCTGTTGGAAGTGGCGCCGCACTCATGGGGCAATTACCCTAATGTGCAAGTGGTTTGAAGGACAAACTTGAAAGATAATTAGATGGTCCGCGGATTTGACGCTGGGCCAACTTGGACCAAACTTACAGACCTATTATGGTTGACATATCGGATTTCTTATCGAAGGTACCTTTGGCGATATTCAGGTGCTATAACACTGTGGTTACTGTAGAGCAACTTTTATAGGCTAGTACAATCTATTCATTTCGCCAATATCGATGCAATAAGGTCTTCAACCGTCGCGATCTGCCACCGCTGTTCTGTAACCCGGAAAATATCAGGGAACCAATCGCGTGTCTTCTTCCTCTTATTACTGTTCGCATTCGGGGCTTCACCATCCACACCAAGAACCATATATGCTAGAGCTTTAGCAGACATCCAAGCATGAACCATACCTTCCCCGCTGTAACCCGCAGCAATCCATTCTGAGGGCGGTGGGCCGTGATCAGCATGCTTGGTATCGGATATCGGTCGAAGTCGTTCAGTGATACTTTCCGGCATCGAACCAACCCATGGTCGTTCATCCACAGATGCACCAAGGACACCAGTCCAAACGGATTTCGTATCCTCCTTGTCTTTCGGACTTTGCCCTTCCACAGTAAAGTACGAAGCAAGAGCACCGCTAAGGTATTCCGCGACCTCGGGATTCCACACGCGATCGTCCGCATTCGCCATTTCAGTAAGGATGTAGTTGGTGCGAGCAAAGCCGCCGCCGAGCATGAGTTCGGCTTCTGGTGGAGGGTAATTTGAGGGCCTATCGACCGGACTGGCGGGTTGTTGGGTAAGGTAGTCGTATCCATGGCTATCTGGGTAGAACACGAATGACCTCTTTCCGGACCAGGATTGTTCCTCTCCTTCTGTTGGTGGAGGCGCATTACCTAGACCTGGGCGGGGAGTCTGAGCGGTCATGCATCCACGCGCAGGGATAATTTTCCCTCGCATTTTTGGGAGAAGGTGGCCAGACCACCCATTCGTCGCATGAACGATGTGCTTGGCTCGGATCGTTCCTTTTGGTGTGATGACATGATATAGCTGTTTCTCTTCACGACGTGGTGAAAAGATGGAGGTGCATGGCGTTTGTGCATATATTTTGAAACTGGTGGCATTGTCATCAAGTATCAGCGAGAGGAAAAGCTTCAAACCTACCTCGTTGGATATGACCTGAGCAGTCTTGCGAGAATGCCAGTAACAAAGCGGTAAGGGTGAATAGCACCACCCACAGTTGCTATACAACCAACGGTCTTGTCCGACAGTTGGAAGGACTAAAAAAAATCCATAGTACGCGTCACTGGAAATCATATCGCTGGGAAAATTACCTTCAGCAATTCTGCTCCTTCGTAAACCCGTTCGTCTCGACTTTCATCTGGCATGCCTTTTTGATAGATTTCCAGGTTCTTCTTCAAGTCATCATACACCGTCTGATCGCCAAACACGTCAAACGATTCCACTTCTCTGGCTTGGGAGTCTGCAAGAAGCCCTTCCTCTTTTGCGACACCGAGAAGCTCATGAAGGTGTGAGAGACGAAAGCGGATGACCTTTGCTGCCATTTCAGATCCGTATCGTTCCACCAGTTTTGGATAATCATGATAAAGAGGTGGAGTTATATGACCACCATTTCTATTAGACACCGACGTCAACAAATTGGCGCATCGCTAACCAATAGAGAAAAAGAGCAGACCTCCCGGTTGCACCAGAACAGAGATCCCTCGCTTCGAGCATGACCACTTGTAATGTCTTATCTTCATCGCCGTGCTTTACGTCGTAATCCAGCACCGTTCGAGCGAACGAAGTCCCAGTGATACCACTCCCAATAATCACAATATCCGCATACGATACAAGTTGCGCATCAGCACCATGTCTCGCGAGTGGTGAAGCAGGAACAAGCCAGTACGGAGTCGAAGGATTCGATACCGGAAGTCCAGGTGTGTCGTTTATCCGTTGAAATAGGGCTTTCACTGATGGATAATACCAAGAAAGCAACTGGATGGCCAGTCGGATAATCCGGTTGCGCACTGCACGGGGAAGACGAGAAAGAGTTCCACCCATCCTGGGGGCTGAATACGAGAGAATCTGTGGGGAAGGAAGGAGCCCACCTTGGGTCGAAACACTGGATTTTAAACGTTAGAGTGTCATTCTTCGAGCTCCGATATGTACATGACAGCTGAGAACATACCTGCTGCGGCTCTGTCTATCCCATGGAGGAAGATCATTAGACGCGCATCTCGGCTCGGTCCGGGTCATAACCGGCGTGCAGCCATTTCAGAAACCTGCCATCCTTGGAGTCCAGTTAGCCGCACCTCCAACAAGTCCCCGTCGATTAGTGGTTAAATCATCTCGTTGTGGTCAGTTCATAACCGAGAAGCCGGAGGTTCGAATCCTCCCCGGGACACTTTTTCGTCCAGAGCAGATTCCTTTTCATCGTATCAATTGCTAGATCTAAGATCATTAAGTTTGCTCACTCCGCTCATCACGTTTAACAAGACAACAAATGGGTTCAGCTGGAATAGGCAGGATGTGGATATTCTACATGATGGTGGTGCTAACGAGGATGGTAGATATAATGCATTGTAGACATGAGATACTTAGTCCCAGACGCTATGGACCAAAACTACCAGGATGGCGCATTGTTGTATGTACCATTACGGTTGTTTCCATTCTGCGCAGGGCTTGATGGGGACCAGGCAGGTGATGTTGGGCTGTATGCGGGCGAGGCAGGAGCTAACAAGGATGTTAGACATAATGGAAAACCTCGGCAGGTGAAACTTACAGTATGCAGGTGCTAAAAAAGCAAAGTTAGATCAATGCAATAAGCAACAGAGGTGATCAACTTACATGCAGGGGAATACGTGGGTGAAGTGGGTGCTAAATCGAGGAGGGTCAGTAGACTCTAGGCAGTAGAGAGTGGTACATACAGTATTTTGGCGACGACGGAGAGGCCATGGGCGAGGTTGGTGAGTACTTCGGAGATGAGGGGGAGAGCTGATGCATTGGGGCTAAGGTATTGTTAGCATGATCATCCTATGGATAGAGGAGAAACTTACAGGCTGTAGAGTAATGGAACAAGTGATAAAAGACGTGAGTAACCGAAAGGCAAGGATGTTGAATGTAATTTAAACGTACTAGGGGAGTCTATATGCAATCAAGATTAGTATATGTGCTGTCGATGATCGGAATATACGTACATCGCGGAGAGGCAGGACTGAAAGACGGACTTGTTGGGGAATAACGAGGGGACGTCGGACTGAAGGAAGGTGACTGCGGACTGTAGCGTGGTGATGTGGGTGAGAACGAGGGCGACGTTGGGGAATATCGTGGACTCGTAGGCGAATACCCAGGTGACGTGAGGTTGAGTGCAGGAGATGTCGGCGAATACGTCGGGGATGTGGCGCTGCGATAGAAGGGAGAGGTAGCATACGGTGAGGTGCCAAAGGGAGATGTTGCTCCCCCGAAGGGTGACTGAGGCGCGAAGCTAGGCGAGGTTGGTGCGTAGACATTGGGGGAGCTTGGGCTGTAGCCTGGTCCGCCAGGTGACATACCACCAGCGCCAATAGGACTTTGACCATACGCCAGCCACTTGAAGTTTTCGGCATCCTCTCCGCCATTCACAGCCAATGGGGAGAAAGCTGCTTGGTCTCCTTTGAAGACACTTTCTGACCAAACGGGGGAGTTCGTGTCGTAGGGTGTCATTGCAACCTGCCCTGGAGTCATACCGCCGTCAAGCTGCGCTGCAAGCATCGATTGGACAGGAAGGCGATGATCGACGATAGCGTCCTTGAGCATGTCAATGTCCAGTGCCACGTCAAAGGATCCTGTGCCCATTGGTGCCATTTGCCCAAACATCACATTCTCTGCAATGCCGTGGCAGTCATCCTTTTCGCCCACAGCAGCAGCTTCCATCAAGATCTCAACGGTCTCCTCGAATGAACAGCGCATGAGCGCCCCAGTGTCTGAGCGGTTGATTCCGTGGCGAGTGATAGCCATTAAGGAACCACGCTGGGTCATCAGATCCGTGAGGAGGGCGAGATGTCGGTAGTTGACGTAGGAACCGTCGAATTCGATAACGTTTCGCAGCTCCTTCATAATCGCAGCCCGAGCGGCCTCGATACCTAGGATTCGGAAGACCTCGACACAACTGTTTGAATATGTGCGTGTGAAGTCAACTCCCTCAATGGCCATAACGGCCTTGAGGTTTACGCCATCTGTCTCCAATACCCACTCCTTCTCCTTTCCGGTGGTGATTGAACCATCTTCATCGACAAGGATCTTGTCTTGCTGAGAGAGGAAAACACGCTTGATGCCCTCGACACCACGAAGGCTGACCGAGTTAAGCATGGTATTTTCGAGTTGTCGAAGGAAAACATCTTCTTCAACAACATTCCCATCTTCATCTTTGTCACTACCACCAAGCACACGGCAACGAATGACGAGCTGGTCCGCATTATCTTCACTCCAGATAACAAACAGGTCGTTCTTGAAACATTCGGATATCCGTCCGGCGACATAGTGCATTGTGAGTTTCCTGTCAATCATCTTTGCACGATCCAAAACAAGTCTCAGCAGCCAAGGGGACATGAGATGGAGCTTTGATTCCATCTCTTCATCCGGAATGGCGAAGAAGGACTCGACGAACACCGAGTCTTCCTCAATGATAGTGGAGGTGGGATCTGGATCATACCAGATTTCGACGGCACCAGTAACGGTGCGAAGGGATGTGTAGGCAAGCTCTTGTTGGACGGCTTTGGCAAGCTTTGGGTCGGCGGCAATATCGGGGGTAAGGTAGACAGTGAGGGAAGGGGTTTTGATATTTGTTGCGACGTTGATAATTTCTTTCAGGCGGGGAACACCCAGCGTGACATTCTTGCTTGAAACACCAGCATAATGGAAGGTGTTAAGGGTCATCTGCGTAGCTGGTTCACCAATCGATTGTGCAGCAAGAGTACCACACATCTCTCCCGGATGTACAAGGGATTGATTGAATTTGGATTCAACCTCACCAACGACCCAATCGAAAGCCTCTCTGGTCAAATGGCATTTTTCCAGGACACGCCGGGCCGCGAAGGTTGCACGCAGATGCATGCGGAATCCTACGGTGGCATTTTCTTGCGATTCTTGGCTGAGGTGGTCGTCACCACGAACAACTACCAATCGTTGTCCAAGGTTCCTAATCGAGTCCACAATATAAGCAGGCTCAAGGTCACTTGGTTTCCGTCGGTCGATGTGGAAAATTTGGCTGTCGTTTCGCACGATACGTTGGAGGTTGACGGGGAGATAGTGAGGATTGTTCGGGGAGGCGCGGGGGTAGATGAAGGTACGAAGTAGCCTGCGATCTTCTTGCAGCTGAGCATACTCTTCGTCGAGCTTCGCCTGAAGCTCAAGCGAGCTGTCGTCGATGCCAAGTTGAAGGACGCCTGGCAGGAAGCCACCTTCGGGATCTGTGACATCAACACGGTAGCTGTGCTGGAATTCCCGGTTATTGAGGGCGAAGGTCTCGATGTTCTGACGCTCGATAAATGCGCCATCCATACCATCCTCACCGTAAATGAATTGGATCAGGTCACCCAGGGAGTTTCGAACCGTTCCGTCATAGCAGACCATCACGTCTTCGAGCGCCTTCACCAGACGACGCTGAATATAACCTGTTTCGGCTGTCTTCACGGCTGTATCAATCAAACCCTCTCGACCGGCCATGGCGTGGAAGAAGAACTCTTGTGGGGTGAGGCCACGCAGGTAGGAGTTCTCGACAAAGCCGCGGGACTCGGGGCTGAAGTCGTCCTTCGTGAAATGAGGCAAGCTGCGATGACGGAAACCGAACGGGATTCGGCGACCCTCCACACTCTGCTGGCCAACACAGACAGACATCTGGGAGATGTTGATGAAGGAACCCTTGGATCCGGCGACCACCATCTGTTTCACGTTGTTGTCCTCTTTCAAGTTCTTCTGCGCGAACTGACCAGATTGATCACGAGCCAAGTTGAGTTCACGTTCGACCTTGCTTTCGAACGATTCTCGGATGGTCATACCGGGGAGAGGCTTGAGTCTATCCTGGGTAGCGTCCTCTATGATCTTCTGGACCTTTTCCTTGCTCTCCGAAATAATCTTCGTGATATGGGACATGGTCTTCTGATCAGCGATGGTGTCGCCGATACCAATGCTAAAGCCGTTGTGGAAGAGCCAGTAGTTGACCACCATTTGAAGCCCAGTGAACAATTGTTTGGTGGTTTCGGGCCCCTTCTCGCGGAAGCAGACATGCACCAAACCACCCTGCGCAGCTCCAACGGTCTTCTTCTCCACAATACCGAAGATAAGCTCTCCATTCTCGATGAGGATGCCGTCGTCAAAAACTGGATTCGACGAACGGGGGTCGGGTGAACGGTGAATATTGATCCCTCGAGGTATTGTAAGACTAAGAATCTGTTTTCCTGTCCACAGAGGCTTAGGCTTGATAATGGCAGGTATCGGGACGGCCCCGTCCCAGTCAGGGACCCATAGCAGGATGTTTTGAACGGCATTCCAATCGAGGAATGTGTCACGCAAGGTGAACTTTCGGATACCACAGAGCGTGTCTTGGACAATGCCCATGACAGGTTTGTTGGCCTGTGGCGAGATGATCTATAAAAGACTGAGTATATTCCAGTAGCTGAGGTCAAACGGGCTTGCTTACCTGCCGAGGGACCCATGCAATTTGACTGAGCTCCGCACGCGTCTCCTCGCTCTGAGGGATGCTGGACGATAACAGTCTGAGTACGAAGTCTTCGAAGTTTTTGTCATACTTACTGCATGTTCATCTCATCTCCGTCGAAGTCGGCGTTGTAGGGCGGTGTGCTGTCATATTATGAGCTTTCAATCATAGACACTGCTGCGGACTTACACAGAAAGATTAAGGCGGAAAGCTAGTGAGAGGAATTAGTAGGTGTGGAAGAACCGAAAAGACTACTCACTTGAATATGGCATAAGCTTGACACGGTGACTCATCATACTCATCTTGTGGAGGGAAGGTTGTCGGTTAAACAGCACCAAACTGAGCACTGTCAGTAAATCGTATCTACCTCCAAGTTTTTGCACTCACTCGCCGTCCTTTAGATGTCGCTCTACAATCCATCCGTACTGAAGAAAGGCATCCGCACGCTTGTTATAGCGCAAGTCTATTCGCTCCCCGGTGTCGCGAACAACATAACGTGCACCGGGATAGACAGTTGGACCGTTTCGCACCAGTTCTTGCAGGTACGCGATATTGTAGGGCGTGACTAAAAATCATTCCATGAGTGCGTCATCCTCGGGAATACTGAAAAGCCTTACCGCGTTCGGGAAATGTCAAGTTCATTGCTATACTGCGGGGAACGCCGACTTGATCAAGCTCCAAGTTCGGATCGCCCGTAATGACCGTCCGCGCTGAGAAGTCGACACGTTTTCCCATCAAATTACCTCGGAGTCGACCTTCCTTCCCCTTGAGACGCGCACGGATAGCCTTGACCGGACGGCCAGACTTCTGAAGGGCCTGCGGAATTCCCGCAATGTCGTTATCCATATACGTAGCGACATGGAACTAAGAATATAATGAGAACAACGGCTGCGGGGACAGGATGTATACATACCTGAAGCAATTGTTCAAACTCAGTGATGACATGCGCAGGGGCACCTTCTTGTTCACACCGTCGCACGTTCGCAGAAGCCTTGATAATATCGCCGAGTTTATAGGTCAGATCATCCTCACTTCGCATCGCACCACCATCCACTGCGATACTGGGACGGACCGGAGGTGGTGGAACTGGCATGACAGTTAGAATCATCCATTCCGGACGGGCGTATTCGTTTGAAAGGCCGAGTAGGTGAAGGTCTGCGTCCGACATCTTTTTGAACGTGGTATAGACCTCGGACGGCGTGAATAGACGCTTATCAGGTTGCAATGACTTGCCCTCCTAGAGTTCGAGATAAACAATGGTCATAAAGGAGGAGACTATACCAACCTCGTCATCTTCCTTGTTCTTCTTGTATTGAACAAATAATTTTAGACCCTCTTTCCGTATCTGTGGTTGAATATGTCCACAACCACCATGCCTCTTTTCGTCTTGATCCTCTGCCCCCTCTTCCTTAGGTTCGTCAGCTTCGCAGGAAGTCTTTGTCTTGCAATAAGCCCAGACAACAGCCATTCGTGCTTTAGGATCCCGGATATGGCGGATTTTCTCTGCAAACCCAGTGTCGTTGAACTTACATATGCGGACAAGGATGAGAGTAATTAAGATAGAACATGAAAATGAAGCGTCAGCATAGTGTCTACCAACAAGTACACCCCACAAGTCCGAACCCCAAACAACATGCAACGTCACGAATCAACAAAGAGGGGGCAAAAACCAGCGAGAAGATAGTGCAAAGTAGTTGACACACATATTCAGCTGCGTCACAGCTAGTAGTGATCAAACAGATCCATCTGGCGTAGCCTGACCGACATATATGCCAGCATCTTTTCTTCGCACTCCTCGTTCAGCCCCCCTTTTCACCACACAAGCCCGTGCCCAACTTTCCGCTGAGTGGCTGTAATGGAGTCGACGCGGCGATCAAGCGATCGAAAACGCGCGCCATACGACTCCCCACACAGGTAGGAAGAGCGCTCTGATTCTCAAGAGACTACCGGGATGCGGGTTTGGGGTTCTCCATGGTATATGGAGAGAGCCCCCAGAAAATTGGGATGGTGGGGTGCAAAACGAGTAGAGGAAAGCGATAAACTCACAATGTCCGCTTTCAATTTTCCACAGTTAACACATATGGACTCCAGAATCTTTTTCACTTTGACGATGAAACCTGCAATGATATGAGTAAAATTCGATAAAAACAGGTGGAATATAAGCACCGGGGTGGAAGACGGGTCTAGCCAACTCTATATGACCAAAATGACCAGGACACTCTGACATCCCTTCACCACACGTCTGACATTTGAAGTTTCGGTCAATCGTTCCCATCCTAGGATCCATGAGACCACCCATTTTGGGTTTATGCGTCGTTTCATCCATAACTTCAGGATGTTCGATTTTTGCGACAGACAACGCTTTCTATGGAAGGGTCAGAAGTGTTCAAGTTTTTGGAAAAAGCGACGTACAATCTCCTCTGGAGAGAGGATACCAAACTGCACCTCTCTAACTTTGCGGATAGGCGCCGCCGAAAATGCGAATTGGTGGCCGAGCATGATTACTAAGGAGAGAAGAAGGACGAGTAAATGCGGGGGATGTAGAAAAGTTTTATGATGGTCCCAAGTAAAGTATTAGTGTTGGAAAAGTAGTCGATAAGTCCCGAGATAGGTTCGTAGGTTGTGGAAATGCTTTTTGAGGGTCGGTGCAAAGGAAAAGAAGCCCAATAAAAAAAAAGGTCAGAGAAGAGGCGATAAGCGGGCAGGACACGTCAGCGACAAGTGCCTGGGGTGCGCGTCAGCCGTTTAACCGAGAAAAACGAGCGCGATAAAGGCAACAAGGATGTCGGTCGGCGAGGGTGCGTCGGGTTGGATGTGGTTGAAGGACAACCAACGATGTGGCCAGTTTTCTGACTCCGCCACAATTTCGCCTCGGACCCGTGTGACCCTTTGGTGTGACAATGAGTCGAGTTAAATCGGAGCTTCAATGCATTGTTTCCCCGAAGCAAAAGCCTTCCCCTGCAAGTTTTTCTGGGTTCGCGCGAAATGAACATTTAAAACGTCCGCATCAAGATTATCTATCGTACTATTCTCTGAAGGTCAGAAGATTGCGGTCTCCAGAGCAGCGGCCGATTTATTTCCAATTATTGCCCAAATTTCATCGGAATGGAAATCATGCATTAGTCAGCACAAATCACATCCGCGCAGCTCCTCCTGCCTTCTTGACCAACCCTGCTTCTTGCCATCACCTATCTGCTGTTGCCCTTGACCAGTTATAAATGTCAGGAGGGATTACTTCGTGGTTCCTAGGGTCCTCTCAACTCGATGAAGCAGTCGGTGAGCTCACAAAACTGCTATTCTTTCTCCATCCATTGACACTGTGCTAGACAAGGCTACGTCGGAGCTTCTACCATCGGGCTCTGATGATATCGCGTTGAACTTGGAGATTTGCGACCAGATACGCTCGAAATCTGTCCCCGCTAAAGATGCAATGAAGGCGCTGAAAAGGCGACTGAATCACAAGAACCCGAACGTCCAGCTACTTACTCTGGGCGTGAGTTGCCGGCCATTTCCCCGAGACTGCACGCTGACGTCCCTTTCCATACCGTTAATAGCTCACGGATACATGTGTTAAGAATGGTGGAGATCAATTTCTTACCGAAGTTGCTTCACGGGAATTTATGGACAACTTGGTCTCCATTTTGAAAATCCCCGCCTTGAACCTTGACGTGAAGAATACTATCCTCAGACTGGTACAGAATTGGAGTGTTGCGTTTGAAGGGAAACCGTCTCTTGGTTATGTTGGACAAGTCTATCGTACTTTGATGAACGAAGGTATAGCTGCCACCTCTTTCTCTTCTTACGACATTTTCACGCTCACTTGTTAGGTTTCAAATTCCCGCCCAAGGACATGGCAGTAGCCAATTCTGCAATGGTCGACACTCAGACTGCGCCCGAATGGATTGACTCAGATGTCTGCTTGCGGTGCCGTACAGCATTTTCATTCACGAATCGGAAGCACCATTGTCGGAATTGTGGCCAAGTGTTCGACCAGCAATGTTCGTCGAAGGGTCTGCCCCTACCACATTTCGGGATCACCCAGGAAGTTCGTGTTTGTGATGGTTGCTTCAACAAACTCACGAGAAAGACAGAAAGGTTGTTTCAGAGTCATCTCTACTTCTCTTCAATGTGACTGACACATTCACAGCCATAAGCCTCAGCGACAACCAGCACATGTACAACCCGCCCGCCACCGACCGGCGCGTGAATTGGATGATGCGGAGCTACAGCGTGCGATCCAACTCTCTCTTGAAGAAGCCAGTTCGGCAAAGCGCGGATATACACCCTCGCAGCCTCCGTCATCGTTCTATTACTCAGAACCACCGATTGTAGACCAACCGCGCGTCAGGTTTGCAGATGAAGAAGACGACCCAGAGCTGAGAGCAGCCATCGAGGCTAGTCTCCGTGAGGCCAGCGCTCCTAAGCCTAGCGCGCCAGTGTCTCTCGAGGGGCCACGCTTCGAGGCGCAACCGAGCTACTATCAAGAGTCCCAGCGCGTACAAACAACTCCAGTTCCCAATGCTACCCTACCACAACTGCCAAACTATGATATGGATCCATTAGAAACCGATACTATCCTCACATTCAGCCAAACTATAGAGCAGGTGCAGGCGCAAGGTGGACGTGACCTATCCAGATATCCCGCGGTGACGGAGCTCTATGACAAGGCAAATGGCCTTCGACCGAAGCTTGCATTGAGTCTTGACGATACTAACAGGAAAGAAGGTGCGCCGTTGTCTGCTTCCACGAACCGTATTTGTCTAAACCCTTTGTCAGAAATGCTTGCTGATATGCATACCAAGTTATCTGAAGCCGTGCAACTATACGATAAGCTGCTCACAGAACAACTTGCTTATCCTCGATGGCGAGCGCCCCAAGTAGCAACCCCTCTATATCATCAGCCCACTGATAGCGCGCCAGCCTCTCGACAACCTGTCGCTTGGGAGTACGCCCAAAGCCCATCATCACCCCAGGTGCAAGTCTCGCCACCAGCACCCATATCAACCTTTCAACCAAGTTATCAACCAGAAGCAGCTCAACCTCAATGGTCTCAGCCACAGTATGCTCAATCGACACAACCTTATGCCCCTCCTTCTGAGCATCTTCCGCCGGTTTCTGTTCCGTATGCGCATGCAGATTATCCGCAGTACAGCTCTCAACCAATCCCACCACCACCTTCAGTCGTCCCACCTGTTCAAGCACATATTCCTCCTCCTCCTCCTTTACCTATCACCCCAATGTCCCCACCAATTCAACCCTCTGTGTTGAGTAGACGCACTACTATGGCTCATGCACCGTCACCAGCCCCTCATGTTCAGCTCAGCCGAAGTAGCACCGTTACCCACCCACAGGCCCAGGTGCACAGACCCCCTGTCCAGCCGCAGTATCTTATGTCTCCTCCGACACTTCCCCAATTCCCTTCGGCTCCCACTACAATCCCGCAAGGTTATGGGTACGGCATTGGTTCGAGCATAGCACACACCGAGGAGCGGAAGGAGGCCTTACTGATTGATCTCTAGGTCGTCCTTCTCACTATTATCTTGTCTTGTATTGTTGCTAGGTCCTTGCATATATGTTATAATGCCATGTTAATTTATGCCCAGTCAACCGAGGCTGAAATCGGCAACCGTGACGTCGAGACTTGAGAGAGATCATTGCGGCTGACTAAGCAACGTAACTGGCAGACACGCAGCCCCATTCCATTGCACCAACCCAAGCCGGTGTCTGTGGTGACACGGCCCTCAGTTTCTGCCCCACGTTCGTCCTCGCTCGACGGTCATCATGGCGCTCCCTGCTCCGGAAGAGGGAAAGCTGCTGAGTGAGGCTCTAAACACAGTCAAGATCCAAGTTCAACAAATGAAGAGATATCTGGTGTGTGCACGTACCTCCCGCGAGCGTAATTTCGGTCGTAAATCGCCATCTCCTCGAACCAGGAACTAGATCAACTTATGGATGCCATAAAAGCAGCTAGTTTAATGCTGGCTGAACTCCGAACCTCCTCACTCTCGCCGAAGCAATATTATGAGCTTTGTGAGTTTTCCGTTTTCTCACTGCATCTAATCGTACGAAATATATACCTAGATATGGCTGTCTTCGATGCCCTACGACACTTATCGACCTACCTTTATGAGGCACATACTCAAGGGAAGCATCACCTCGCAGACCTATATGAACTCGTCCAATATGCCGGGAATATCATACCCCGGTTGTACCTCATGATCACCGTTGGCTCGGTATATATGTCGATCCCAGATGCACCAGTCAAGGAGATTATGAAGGACATGCTAGAAATGTCGCGTGGTATCCTCCATCCAATCCGTGGCTTGTTCTTGCGGCATTACCTTAGTGGGCAAACGAGAGATCATCTTCCTATCGGTGTCGAGCCTGGGTTAGTATCATATTCAATTCGAATTTTTGTTGCTTAGACCTCGTTTAGCCCGACTGGTAATCTCCAAGATTCCCTCACCTTCGTTGTCACCAACTTCATCGAAATGAACAAGCTCTGGGTACGACTCCAGCATCAAGGTCATTCAAGAGACCGAGAGAAGCGCGAGATCGAACGGCGCGAATTACGGATACTTGTCGGCACAAACCTCGTTCGCCTAAGTCAGCTTGACGGTGTAGATCTTGAAATATACCAACGGACAATCCTCCCCAACGTTTTGGAACAAGTTGTGAACTGCAAGGATGTCATTGCGCAGGAATACTTGATGGAGGTCGTCATTCAGGTTCGCATCGCATGTTGCTTTCGATGGATATCTCTCATTCATGTTGGTTCATCAGGTTTTCACGGATGAGTTCCACCTTCATTCCCTTGGACCTTTCCTCTCCGCTACTGCTCAACTGCATCCCAAGGTCAACATCAAGCAGATTGTCATCGCCTTGATTGACCGCTTGGCAGCTTATGCTGCCCGTGAAGCCGAGAGTGAAGACCCGGAAGAGACAAAGCGACAGGAGGAGGCTGCAGCCCGACGTCTCGCCGAAAAGGTTAAAACTCAGAAAGCTAAAGCCCGTGAAGTCCCCAGTCAACGGACCGCAACACCGCCAGCAGACGAAGCAGCAGGATGGGATGCAATCTCGGCACCCACAAGTCCCGTTGCTGAAACCGACGCAAAGGAACCGAACGGAGCTAATGGAACTGGTACAAACGGGGTCGTCGAGGAGAAGGGCAAGGGCAAGGAAGGAGAACCTGTGCGCAAGTTTAGAGGAGTTCCCGAGGATGTTCAGCTATTCGAGGTGTTTTGGAAGCAAGTCGTCGAACTAATAAAGGTGAGGTCATTCAAGTCGCTGGTTTGTGTCCAAATTGCAAACCCTGGATATAGGCCCGCCCGGATCTGTCAATACAAGACATAACCGCTTTATTCGTTTCATTGACGAATCTCTCCTTGAGCTGTTACCCTGACCGCCTTGAATACGTCGATCAAGTTCTTGTCTTTGCGGCAGAGAAAATCAAAGAGTTCTCTGAAAAGTGAGTTCTTTGTCAATCTAGACATTCATGCTTACTGATATATCTCTAGTCCTGACCTACATGCTCAACAGACCACAACCAACCTCGCCGCCCTCCTCGTTGCCCCCATCAATTCCTACCAATCAGTTCTCACCCTCTTGGCCATCCCAAACTACGCGCCTCTCCTCTCAAAGCAACTCTTCTCGACACGGAGATCTATCGCTCATTCAATAATTTCATCTGTTCTGAAGAACGAGACCATCATTGAGTCACCAGAGGACGTCCATGGTGTACTTGAGTTGTGTCACGTCTTGATCAAGGATCAATCGGATGCGGCTGGTTCATCAAGCAGCCAGCAAAGTGTAAAGGAGCTGCGGAGACAAGGACCTTACTCTGTTGAACGCGAAGAAATGGCAGAGGAACAAGGCTGGGTGGCTCGGATGGTTCATTTATTCCGATCAGATTCGCTGGACGTTCAATTCGAGGTCAGCATATAACCATATTATGCTCCTCGTAACTTCTCTTGACTTGCATATACTTAGCTCCTACAAACCGCACGGGAACACTTCGACGCTGGTGGGGAGCGTATGCGGTTTACATTCCCAGCTTTGATCACCTCTGCCATCAAGCTCTGCAGACGGTATAAGAACCAAGAGCATGTGGTCAGTTGCGATAAGGATATGCACGGACTCAGACAATTATTGATACCTTGTGCAGGAGAAGGAGTGGCAAACCAAAGTCTCCACCATCTTGAAGTTTGCTCGGCAGCTCACCGCAATATTGGCAGTCCAAGTCGAGGCACCAGCAATCGCACTCCGACTCTTCCTTCTTTCAGCTCAGATTTCTGATGAATGCGGATTTGAAGACCTCACATATGATCTTTACGTGCAAGCGTTTACAGTTTACGAGGACAACATCTCGGAGTCTCGCGCGCAGCTGCAAGCCATCACGCTCATCATTGGAACACTCGCTAGCGCGAAAGTCTTTGGTGTCGATAATTATGATACTTTGATCACGAAAGCGGCTTTGCACGGTGCGAAGTTGTTAAAGAAGAGTCACCAAGCTACAGCGGTTGGATTAGCAAGTCACCTCTGGTGGCAAGAAGCTGCGCTGGGTGAAGGAGATGATAAACTGACCGAAAGGCGACAAGCGTCGACTTCAAAGGATGACGGTTCCGAGACCGCTAGAGCGGTTCGTATATTATCTATTCTCGCTTCGGTCATATCAGGTTTAACCTTTTGTATTTCAGTATCCCCATCAGGACAGCAAGCGTGTCCTCGAATGTCTGCAGAAATCATTACGGATTGCCAATTCTGCAATTGAAGAGATTGTCACGGTTCAATTGTACTGCGACACTTTGGATCAGTACCTGTACTACCTCGACCGTGGAGCTCCAGCGGTAAGTTGCTCTTCGACTTTGAAGACTTTGAGGACACGTACTCATAAAACATCCCATTTTAGGTTGCACCGAAGTTCGTCAACAGTCTGGTCGAATTGATAACATCAAGTATCGACAACATCTCATCACCTGATGTTCATCCATCGCAAAGAGCACCACCAGGACTACTTGAAGGTGTCCAGACACCCGAAATGATCACACGGCACTTCCGGAATACGCTCGCGTACATTGAACGGAAAAAGATTGCACTTGCTGAGGGTACGGTTAATGCAGATCCTCGTTGGGATGATGTAGACGTTGTAGGGGCATTGTTGAAGGTGGGCATTACACGGTGACGAGAAGTTTTCAATTCGTTTCCTCGTGCCTTTCGGTCCGATATTCTAATTAACCAGGTGCAGTTGCACTGGAGTTTGTTGCTTTTTTATCGATTTGTTGTAGCTTACTGACGATACACTTATTATGGACGAACCACACTGTCTGAATGCCATTCACTGCACGATTTGCTACACAAATACCTTCGAGGAACCTCTAGAATCTCTATTTTGAACTGAGGACGTTGCCAAACACTGTCGTCACTTCAGCGGAACTCATTTTGCCACGTACCCTTGCAGTCGCGTGTTCTTCTACTCCACCCAAAACTCCAAGGAGACCAAAAATGTCTGCAGCAGCACGCGCAGAAGCACGTAGAAAAGCCATTCTTGCAAGAGGAGGCGACCGTCTCGCGAAACTCACCACATCTGCGCGAGGGGAAGATGCACCAGCTTACATGTCCGAAGGTTAGTTCTCTAATATGTCGCTTAAATTTCAAGTTTTGTTCGCAGTTTCAATGGTATTGATCACGGATATTTATGATATAGATTCAACAAGGAGTACATCCTCCAGTGCACGTACATTCGTAGGGGAGGAAATAAACCTTCCCAAACCTCAACGCATTTCACCCTCACCCTCACCTTCTGTTGCTTCACCAACGCCTCAACCACCACGTGTAGCCTCCAGTCGCTCAACGAGCGATTCGTTTGCTTCCATTGGATTTAATCCAGCTATGACACCCGACCCATCCGTTTGGTCCGAGGACCAGCAAGCTCAACTCCTTCGAGCGCTCATGGGAGGTGGTTTACCGCATCAGCAACAGCAACAGGGACCCGGTGGACTGCCTGGTCAAAGGGCATCAACTGCACCACCTATGAGCCCAATGGAAGATATGCTCTCAAACATGATCCAACAAGCTCAATCTCAACAAGCTGGAGATGCAGGACCACCACCACCTGACTTTGCACAACTCTCGAAACCCCCACCACCTCCAACTACACTTCAGAAGTTGATGCCGTTTGTGCATATAGTAGCGATGTGGGGACTCCTGGCGTTCTTTGTGTTGCGTTTTGGTTCTTCGGCGCCTGGAGGGGCCGTTGGATTTTTCGATCGTTGGGTTGACTTGGGGAGGAAGAGGGATCCTGCAAGAGGAGTTGGGATTGGGACAGGGTTTAGTATAGAACCGGTGGTTGGTCATTCATACTGGTTCTTGATTGTTGGCTAGACTGACCTATTATTCTAGCCGTTCTTCTGGGCTTTCATCACACTAGAAATCATGTTACACTCACTAAGAATATTTTCCGGATATGTAAGTTTTCTCTTACACTCATCGAAGTGAAGAGTGTAACTGATTCCTCTTGATAGAATGCGGTACAACCACACGCTCTAATTGCATTAGCACTACCACACCTCCCTCCACCATTTCCACAAATCATTATCAACGGGCTCAAGTATCTGCAGATGGCGTCACTAGTTTTAGACGACATAGCTGCATTAATCTTTGGAATAGGTATCCTCATACTGTATTCTACATGGTTCGCAGCATGACCTTGTTCTGTACTTTTTTACCTCGCTTTGCAATTCCATTCTACACACGAGCTTACGAGCTTACATCCCGAGACGGGGATGGACACCTCTATCATTAAATAAGGTATATACATTATGCAGTAGCCGTGAGTGGGGGCTGTGATGTAGAATTCGACGTGTTCGGGGTTGACGTTTTCGATGGTGCACTGGTAGCACGGAACGCGTTGAGTGAAGGCAACTTTGAAGAGTCGACTCTTTTCTTTATTGGCTGCTCAGCCTCTTCCCCCGGTACGACGGGTGTTCCCGCCAACAAAGCCTCGGCCTTCCACTTCTTCCATGGGTCACCGCCTGCAACCTCCATAAGCTCCTTCACAATGGTTGTAGACCACTTCTCGTGTATGTCTATCGTCTTTTGTTGGCCATTCGCTGTTCCAATGAGTATAATCAGAAAAGGGACGAGAAGGATAAGGATGTAACTTTACGCACTGAACACCAGTTCCATTTCGGGTTTCCACTGTTGTTTCTCCGTTTTCAAGGCGCGTTCGACCTGGATGTCCAATGTTGGGTTTGCCCACCGTATACGGGGCAGTTGTTCCTTAACAAAGTGTCTACATTTGAGACAGCACCGTTAGTGATTCATTCACTTCGATACTTTGTAGAGTCGACATACCGGGCACCAAAGTGGTCATTCTGGAAGGCAAGGGAGACTCGAAGCGCCTTGAGTTGAGGAAGTGCCAGCCGGGGGGAAGCCTCAAGGTGCGTTAGAATTTTTGACAGACGAGAAGGACCTTGAAGGGCTTGTTTGCGTGACATTTTGGTTGAGCCCGCTGACAGAACACGTCTCGGAGCACCGCGAAAGTTGTCAGAGTGAAAGTGGTTGTTTGGGCCTGTTGAAATGTGACGGCTTTGCCGTCGAACAGGGCAGCGATTGCCTTTGGTGGTCGGCATCGCTGAGCCACCTCATTCCTCGTTGGTCTTAACATCCCCGCCTAATTATTATAGCAAAAATACACTGCGCGGATCGACGATCAGAAAAGACAAATTGCAAAAACTGGACTGTGGGCAGGCGGGATAGAACCCAGGTCACTATTCTCTCGCCTGCAGTGGGAGCCCCCCGCCCTCAGTGTAACCTCCTCATGACGCGTTAACAATTACACCAACCCGGCCTCCTGTTAGCAATGAAAAAACCTCGCCCAAAGTAGGTGGGTCGTGGCTGATTTTTGTCAGTTTCTTTTCCGTGCAGGCGGGTGGTTGACAATGACATCGTTCAAACATCCACCGACTCGTCCAAGTCAGCCTCAATCTGGGGTCTATAAAAGACCACCCACTTCCATTCGAGCCCCCCAGTAATCTCCGCCTTGAACCATCACGTTCTGTGGCGGACATGTGCTCTGGCTCCTGCTTTTGACATTTCTTCGTCTTTTCTCTTCGGCGCAATGGTCTTTCTCGTCATTGCATTCAAGTGTATCCGGCGTTGGATGCTAACATGGTATAGTCGCGTTCATCGATGACTGATTGGTGAGTTCCTTGTTCTTGTTACGCATCGTCTTGGCTGACATGGGTCGGCATCAGGGAACCAGCCCTCAACGACAAGTACCATCGGTTTAGCACACCGCCAAGACACCACCAAAGATAAGCTCGAACAGCAATTGCATCTCTTGAGGTAGCAGAGGGAAGGAGGCAGATATTGAAGATAATGGTGTGTTACATGTTATGGTTCGCTGAGCTCTACTCCCACTAACGGATGGACACTCAAGGGGGTTATCTTCGACGTCATAAGACCCGCCTTTTGCAAGACCTCAAGGTCATGGTCATCAATGATGCAAGTTCCAACAAACCATCTGCGTGGCTGGAGTTGATCAAGATGAGGGATATCGAGCGTTGCGAGCCTCTTCGCTTTCGCATTGCATTCCTTTGCTTTCGAACCGACAACCCTCCATCCACATCGTTCACCAACCGAAGACCGTTCTGACTTGGGCGAGCAGGAACTCGGTCCAACCAATGGTCTTCGCAACTTTGGTGCTTCTTTTTGGCACCATCTACTCGCACTCCTCCCTTCTGTTTGTTCATCCCTGCGCGAGGAGATTCTCTGTTCAAGCCTTTCAACCTGGCCAATCTCTGGGCGACTCAGTCCTTCTAGGGCTACATGTTCATTCCTGGTGTCTATATGGCACTATCCATAGTTATTTCTTGCTTTCTTGCTTTCTTGCTCATCCACCCGCGACGAGGCTCTCCAAGTCTTTCGGCTCGACCAACCTTATCGCAACTGTCCTCGACCGGACAGAAGTTCATCCATGGAGTCTATATGGCACCATCCACTCCGCCTTCTTACTTCCTTTTGTTCATCCACACGTGACAAGACGATTGCTCAAGTCCTTCAATCCGGCCGATTTCGATCTTGTTGCGATTTATGTCCTCCATGGACACCGGTTCATCCTTGGTGTCTCTTCGACGCCACCCGCTTTTCCTTGCCTTCTCGTTCATCATCAGGCGATGCGTTCATTCAAGTCTTTCAACGCGACCAATCTCATCGCGACTGTCCTCCTTCGAACAATGGTTCATCCTTGGGTCCACATGGCGCTGTTGGCCCGTCTACTCCGCTCTCCCCTATCTTCGTTCATCCGCAGACGATGGGATTCTGTGAAGTCTCTCAAGCAGACAAATACCATCGCTATCGTCCATATCCGGACATGGCTCATCCTTGGGGTCTATACGTTACCGGCCTCAGGTTACGGGATTGCACAGTTTCAACTTCAAGTTATTTATTCGTTTTCGTCGATTTCCTCAAGAAATGATTCGACCCGCAGCGAGAAAATTGACAAGCAACTCGGAACGAAGATGCCAGCGCTCCTACTCTCTTCATCCGGGTCGACATTTTCCAGGCTGCACGCGATGGAGTCCCTTAGCTGTGCATGTCGCTCCATGGGTCTGGGCTTGGTCACGAGTTGGGGGACAGTTGGGCCTGTTCTTGCCTTTGACTGTCGAAGATCTCCTTCTCTGGTTCCACCACTCTCATGCACTAGTACTGCAATAATGCACACCACTCTCTTCGCGATCAAGAAACATTGGACGTCTTTTCGGCTACGATTTTGGCTCTTTTTCTTCCTCGATGGGTGTTTCCGCACCTATGTTCTTAGAGCTGCGCGCGATGGAGTCTTCCTCTTGTGGTTTCGCTCTATGGGAATTGGGCCTGGTTGCGAGTTGGGGGATGGTTGGGCTTTGTTCTGCCTTTGACCATCGGAATCCCCTCCTCTGATTCCACCATTCTCATAGACGGTGATAATGCACAACAACTTCGTTCGCGACCACAAACACTGGACATCTTTTTGGTTACAATTTACCTTGGCCACCCCTTTCTGGAACTTCGATAGTGTTCATCTCTTGGTGACGGGATTTTGACGGGTACTTAGGATACAAGTCCATAGTAGTTGGAATTGGAGTTGACTTTCGTGACTGCACCTACTCTTGTATTCTTCTCATCTGTACAGTATTCGTTCTAGGCTAGGTTAGTTAAAATACCAAAAAGAGTCGCTGTACAATTGACGTTTGTTGATTTGAGAATTTCCGTAAGATGGATATCTAGTTGGCTAAGAAATCGGACGGAGAAAGGAAGAAAGACACCCGGCACACCTCAGGAGCGGTTGTTTACATCTATTGAAACGGGATGGCTTTGGCCTTGATCACCCGCAAGAAATCCCAAAATGGTAAGCAGCCTCTCTGCTTCATCCAAAACGTTCATGGCAGATAACGATGCACCAATGGACGGAGGCGAAACTCTTGTCTCTCGTCGTTCTCGACGGAGCACAGCAGGGAATAGGTAAGCCCGTCGTAACAGTGTTTTCTTTTTTGTGCCATTAACTCCCGTTTAGGATGGCTGCTGCACTGGCAGAAATCTCTATCGAGGACTTGACTAAAGATGCAGAAGACGACAACGACTTCGTCAATGACAAAGGTGCGTCTGATTGTGCTTAGCCCCTCATTATATCTGAACATATGCCTTCATTTGTTTCTAAATACAGATGAGGCCGATATGTTTGAGTCTGACTTCGAGAGTACGGATGAAGAGGCCGACGCAACGGTAGCAGAAGCCGGTGAAAAGGAGGTTGAAGACGAGGAGAAGAGAGCACGAAAGGTATGGGATACTCGTAGCTTCCAAACCCTCAATTCATTCCAGTCATTTCAAGTCAGCTCGGTCTCGTCTTGAGAAGGCTACCAAATCTGCACATGTAAAGCAGCAGGTCACGTTCAACCCTACTGCTGTTGCGGGCCCTAGTGCTCCAAAGTCCAGTACAAAGCCAAAACGACGCGTTTCTCTCGGATTCATCGTCGATACTGCGACCGGAGAGGTCACCGGTGTAGATCATGGCGACGGCGGACGCAACAAACGGAAGAGTCAAAGGAAGCATACCATGCTCAATACTTCAGCTACGGTGAAACGTCTAAAAAAATCTGAAGAAAAGAAGGCCTGTCCCCCTTTTACCTGCTCTGCATAATGCCCACTGACCGAGATTTAGGCCACAATCCCAAAGAAACCAAAAACCGAGACTCGTGCGCTAACTCAAGCCGAGCTCATTGCACGCGCTTTAGATAATGAAGAAGGCAATATCATTGAACATAGAGACTACCTCAAAAATGAGGAAGAAAAGCGAAAACGGGCTCGCGTTATTCGGACGACTATCGATGGTCCGGTAATCCGATGGGTCAGTAAAACGGAGAAAGAGAAGGTCGTGATTCAACCACCAGCGCCACCTCCACCCCCTGTTACTCCTCAGGCCGCCCCTCGACCAATGTACACGTATACATACCCTGGTTATTCCTCTGTTTCTGGGTCTACACCATATGGGCAAACTGCATATGGCTACCACGCCGCATATACACGTCCGTTCATATATACCAACCCTCAGCAGTCCACGACATCCACTTCAACGCCCGTCTCCAGTACTGCCGCGCAATCTACACAACCTGCAGTAGCCGTCACCTCCAGCACTCCCCAGCCCGCATCAACTACGGTGACGACACGATCACCATCTGAGGAAAAGACATCACAGGCATCGGAACAGCAAACCACCCAGCAGCCCACCTTGACAATGCCACCCTCAACATCAGCAGCAACTTCGAATCCGGCAACAACTCTCCCAGCACCATACCAATACCTCACACTTCCTCTCTCAGCATCAAACCCCTCTCCGTACACCACCTCCACATTTTCCTCAACCACCCACCTCCTGACACCTCAAACAATCACACCCACTGTCGTCCCACCCCCTGCAACGCCCCCGGCGCCAATCGAAAAGATCGTCACCGCAGAGAAGAATTATGTCATCCATGAACTAGGTCAACATGATAGTGCCCGAAAACCTGATTGGACACAAACGATGTATGCTATGTTCGGTGATCATGCCCAGTGGGAAGAAGTTCGCGTTTTAGTTGGTAAAACTCGACCTTTAGGTCCGTTCTTTTCTCTCCTCGGCTTCTTCGTCGCTGACCAGACTGCCTCGATTTAGCCCGACCAAAGCAACAATGTCCTATCACAGGCAAACCAGCACGTTATCTCGACCCTCGGACTGGCGTTCCCTTTGCTGATTTGCGTGGCTTTGATGTCCTTTCGGATATCCTAAAACATAACTATGTATGGAACCAGGCTCTCGGCTGCTATGTTTCTCGACAAGACGAGGATGAAGCAGGGGATACCAGTGGTGAACAGGACAATTCTATGGTTCTTTCGTGATGCCTTGTTGATTGTTCGCTTGCTTTCGATAATCGTATAATATAATCCATAACTTATTTTGCTACAAAACTATACAGCCAACACGGATACAACTAAATTTGCTCAACCCATAGGTTGCGAATTGACAAAACAAAGGTTCAAACATTCACTCCTCCAATTCGGCGCGCCGTGGTCCCATCATTTCAAATCGAGATTCCCAGACTCCGAGGTCGTACTGGCTTGACCAACCTCAACGTTGACTTCGGATCACCCTCTCTCGCTTCCTTCGCTGGCCCGTGAGGCATATCCAACATCCCAATCCCTTCTTCCATCTCGTTCAAACTTCTGGGTTCACCGATCATCTCAACCCCTCCTTTCTCCTGTCTGCCATGCCCAACAAGCTGTCCGACCAAAGAACCCACAGTCTCCATTTCAGGTGAAAACGGTCCAGAGTCCGCCAACGGCGAAAGCGCCATCGAAGGCGAAACCACAAGCGTACTTGACGGCGACATCAACAATCCTAGACTCAAATTCGAGTTACTCCCATATATCTGTCGAATGAACGCCGCGGGGTCGTGATTGCCGTCGTACTCGCTCCTCGGTGTTGATTCCGACAAGGTGGGCATAGATTGTCGACTTCGGATCCTCTTCTTGTCTTTAGTTTCTCGAGTTTGAGTGGATGTGGTTAGGTCCGTCGTCGAAGCCAGAGCAGACGCAGGCACAGGACCAGAGAAAGACCTAAACTTGGACCTTGACTTAAACCTTTTGAGTTTGGGCACCTTCGTCTCTTCCAGACGTTCTTCTTCAGAGCCTGCCCTGGCCAATTGTTCTTGCGTCCCGTAGGGTTTGCCACGACGCCAAGGGTTGACAAATCCTAGACTTATTTGGGGTAGACTCTTAAAGAAAGAACCATACCGACTCCTCTGGTGCATCAACCTCGGAGTCTGGGGTGCACAAACCGAAGCCTTCGAGCAAGAAGTCGCAATAGTAGGAGTAGACCCATCCGTAGATAGCTCGCCAGAGAACCGATCGTCAACCGCGGGTGCATGTTTATCGCGAATAAACCCGATCCCATTGCCAATCTGTTCAACCCCCTTGGGTAGCTCCTGCACGTCATATTGTTTTGCCAACTTGAACGACAACGGTCGGCTTCGGGGCCTAGACAAAAACCTCTTCCTCAAATTCCCCTGTGACTTCGTAGATATAGTCGCTAGAGATGCAGCAGAGAGTCGATTCTGGTCCAGGGCATTAACAGATTTTGGCTTCCGCAGTAACCGAGGTTTCGAGCAGTAAGCTGCGACCGCATCTGCATAGCTAAGAGTTTTTCTTGCTGGCTTCTCTTCGTAGGCCTCCGCGTCCAGGGATTCCCAAAATTTGGACATCTTTTCTTCAGAGGTCATCACCTGGTCGATAGGTACCTCCATAATATCATAAGAAGTTCGAATTCTGCCAGGTGAGCGAGGAGGAGTCCGAGGTTCTTGGATAGTCGTGACCGGAACTGGTGGAAATTGGCCAACCTGGGGAAACTCATCCAACAGCGAAGACATTCGGAAGGCCTCAGGAAGCGCATCAGATCGTCCGTCCAGGCTTGAACCTCGGGTTTCGCTTTCATAACGAGTTTGCGCGGGGGAAAAGATCCTATCTTTGTTTCCGTCTGTTCCACTGGAAGAACTGCTACCACGCTCTGTAATCGGTGGTGGTTGAAGGAGCAATGGGACTGAAATAGAGGGTGAGAAGACGCAAAGCGATAAAACTCGGAGACCAAACCATTCAGCGCATCCCATGAAAGCTGATTCCAGTCACTTTTTCAGTTTTAGAGTGGTCAACAGAGCATATAGTCGGTGCACGGTACTCACGTTTCAGAAAAATAGGGATGGTCTCTGATTTGAGAGATGTTCAAACGAAGGATCGGATTAGGTTCAAGACACTGGGTGAGTTGTTAATAAAATGGATTAGCACCCAAAGTTGTGACGAGCGATCATACCTGCTCGATCAAGTCCCCAGCCAGTGCATAGCTATGACCTTGCGGGAGTTCATACTTGATTTGTTCTAGGATATCTGAAGTTACAAAATTTTCCTGTCTGGGTGATAGTGGGAGCTATTGAAACGTTAACCGTTTGTTCCTTCCAGTTGACGGTCAATTCACCTTCCCGGATAGCATATAGTACATCACAACACCAAGATTCCAGCAATCCACAGCGTATTCGTGTTTCCATCCCAACGTGACCTCTGGGGCCCGACAGCTGCCTGAGATACTATCAACTGGCTCGTATGATACAGGTGACGTTGTGAAACACGAAGCGCGACGGAAGTCGGTCAAGATTATATGCCCCAGGGCAGTCAACGTGACGCAATCGGCCGAAAGGGAACGATGGACGATTTTCGCGCCATGAAGGTGGTGAAGAGCGTCCACCTACAGCAAATGAAAAGGGCGATCAAGAATGAAAACAAGGGGCCTACGATTTCACTAACGAACAATGCGGCACGCTCACTTTCGATAGGTCCCGAGCTTGACACAAGAGTAGATAAACTAGGACCAGCATGCCAGTCC
This sequence comes from Pluteus cervinus, assembly GCA_004369065.1. Lineage (NCBI taxonomy): Eukaryota > Fungi > Basidiomycota > Agaricomycetes > Agaricales > Pluteaceae > Pluteus > Pluteus cervinus. The sequence continues at coordinate 147,703 of ML208294.1, read as the reverse complement.
TGAATAATCACCGAAGTTCAGTAATTCTCTTTGGGACGGACGGAAGAGGAACCAACCAAAACATAATGGAAATCGCCGTTCTCGCGAAAGGTAGCGTGGATATGTGGAAGGAACGGTGAGCGCAATTGACTGATAATCTCCAAGATTCGTTGCTGCTTTCTTTCTTGAACGTCCCGGGCTGGATATCTCCTCATTTCATACAGTTTGGTCGTGTCACGCCTGCGACACAATGTCGAACCAAAAGCAAGACTAGGACCGACATCGATGATGTCAAAGTCTTGCAATGTTCGAGGCAGTTGCTTTATTAATTCCATTGTCAGTCTTCTTCCTGTCCTCACACGACTTTACCACTTACAGGACTGTGAGGGCTACCCTCCGAGGCATCTTCAACAATTGTTGGCAGCTTCTCTGACGGCTTGCGAGACATAATTAGAATTTCCTAGATGATGTCAGGAAACTTCTCAGAATCCAGGTGACCACAAAGCAAACCTCGACGTCGCTATCAAGCCACTGAGAGTCGAACTCCTTTATATCCGTAATGTGCTGAAAGATGTTGATATCAATAACTGCAAGAAAGGGGAAGAGCGAACATACTTCGATATTGTAGCTCATGTCCCCGCCTTTAGGAAAGATATAGGATGTATTGTCCTCCTCAAACGAGACGCCTTCGTCTAGCATTCCAGAGAAAGAATCCTATAAATGCCAAAGTTGATGTATAGGCACCGTCTGGTCCACCAGGAAAACTCACCGAAAACGGTGCTAAGTCAATGGAGGTGATGTCGAGGCGAGGCGGTGAGATTATAGGGCTTCCAGAAGTCATCGTTGGCAACATCGGCGTGTTTTAGATTATAACAAACGACCTTCAACTAGATTTCGGAATGCATGCTTGGAACGTCGACGCAAAGCCTACCAGCTGAAGTTCGAGGTCTTTTGACGACGTACTACTGTTCGATTATGATATACTTTGTATATGCCAGACCCTAAGCTGAAGCATAGAAAGGCGGGAGGTGTCGCAGTGGGATTTGGGGAGGTATCGCAATTTGCGAGGATGAAGAAGAGGATAAAGTAGGAAGTTCGCAAGCCAAGTTTGGTAATCGCGGGGAAGTAGTTTGGTCGTGTTTGTTATTCGCCATTTCAAACCTCCTCCGTCGACACTGGGAAAGCAGTTATACTGAAATGTTGTCTACATAAAAGTCTGCTAGAAGTACAAGTAATGCGGCTTGAGCATCTCCAAGTCCAAGATCAATTTTTAGCGACGCCCCGTCGACAACTATATCCGAAATTACCTGATTCACCGGCAGTTGGGTGTTCCCACTCTCAACAGCATAGCGAAGAGTAACAACGATCTGTTCATGAAGAGACCTTCTGGAGGCATCAACAATTGAGCTCCCGCACGAGTGGACACTAACCGGGTTTACTTCATCCAACACCATTGCCGTAGCTTGCACAATGATCTCGTGCTCGACTTTATGCAACCGCTCTTCGAACGCCTCAATCGACTCTCCTTTCTCTATCGGGACTTCTCGAACGATGACCGGCTCCCCCCTATCAACTTCCTTGATCACTCGATGTACCATAACGCCACCACTATCTATCTCTCCCTTCTGAAAAGCCTCGAAAGCTCTTTCAATCGCATGCGCTCCATCGAATGCGCCAGGTAAAGCCGGATGTAGATTTATCACCGGAATTGCCTTTCTTGCGGATCCCTCTTCCGACTTTACCTGTTCCAGTGGTTCCAGGAATTTATCCCCCAAAATGTGCATCCACCCGGCTAGGACTACAATATCGGGTTCTTCGTTCAGAACAATTTTCGCTACCTCTGCGTCATAGTCATCCCGTGTCTTCCCCGGATTTGATTTCAAGTACGGTTGCAGTGCAAGGGAGGCTGTCCGGATCGGTGGATCAGCTTGTGCAGCGCGAGTAAGCCCATATGCTGCTTTCCGGTTCGAGAGAACCAGAGAAATCGTGGCATTTGGAAGTCGTGGTGTGTTCAAGGCATCGATGAGGGCCTGAAGGTTTGTTCCTATTTGATATGAGAATATTGCACGCGATTAAATTCCTTGAAATACCAGAGCCAGAAATCAGGACGATTAACTTGCGAGGCGACGCCATGGGTGTGATGTGAGCCCAGAGATAAGATTGGCTGCCAAAAGTCCAAAGACTTTAAATTAGGTAATCAAGATAAGATCAGATTGGGAATCGGGATCTCAAGAAATTCCTCAATGGACGATATCATCTTTGCGCCAGACTCCCCACGCTCAGTGTCTTCTGAACTGACGGACTCACCTCCTCGTCTGGATCCCTCGACGCTAGCTCTCCTGGATGACTTTCTCCAGGACAAAGCGGATCAGGAACGAAGGTTTGCTGAGCTAGCCGCAGAAAGGAGCGCTGGCTTTATTCCTGGGCTAGGACTAGTAGATGGTGACGATGAGGTGGAGGATAAACCTATGATGAGCGTAGACGAATACAGTCGAGCTTTTGGAGAAGATTGGCAATTGAGTCAGTTCTGGTAAGAACACACCCAAACCACCGTGACAACCTCGGTTGACCTCAACAGGTACACAACTGCATCAGCGAACAGACTTGCTGAACGACTCCACGATCTATCTTCGTCCCTCCATGCGCAGAATCCTGACGACACGCCTACAATTGCGTTTTTATGTTGCCCGACGGGATTTGTGGCATCCAGCACCACAAGCCGCTAAAGACCGCCTACCTCCTCGAGATCGATCAGCGTTTTTCTGTCCTATCTCCGAGAACCTACTTCCCGTATGACATGAACCAGCCTACAGTCCTACCAAAGGACCTCCTCGGTCGCGTCGATCTTGCGATTGTTGACCCAGCTTTTCTGAACGAGGTTTGCTCCGTTCCACCGCTTCTGATTTTATTTCACCTCGTTGTCAGGACACTAATACAAAGATCGTGACCTCTCTCAAACAACTTCTCAAGCCAGACACAGGGCGAACAGTCCTTATTACTTCCACATCTATCGAAAGCATTCTTAAGAAAGTCTACGACACCCCACCAGTCGGACCCATTCGCAGGACTGCCTTCCAGATCGAGCACACTCAGCTTCAAAACGACTTTGCTGTTTGGGGGTCTTGGGACGGCGCGGAGAACTTTGGTGCAAATAAGACTTCGTAGAATATTTAGAGAATCGTGCGTCATTTTGAATAATGAAAGTTGAGTGGGGATACACCATCTTCTATATCTGGCATCATCAACATCACTCCGGAAAACATGGGTATAACCAAGTGCGATGGTAAGTCGGAGTCGGAGTCGGTCTACAATTTGCTGGTGGTGTAATGGGGTAAGATATGGTAGAGTACAGCGCTCGGGACGCAGCTTGTTTTGTCACCACAGTGGCAATTATCCAGTGGCGGTATTAGTAGGATTGAGCTCAGAGGACCATATGGCGTCACTCTTGAGAAGGTCGTGGCAACAATTGCACTCCACCAATTAACTTTACTGAGCAGCGGTGTTCAAAGTAAAAGACATTGCGCGTCGGTAATGATGCAGGAAGAGCAGAAGTGGTAGCGCTTGGGATTGTTTACCTTCGAGCTTGCGCGAAGATTTATGACATCACCGAATCATCTCTCATAGGTCTGTCTTCCACCACTGAGTTTATACAAAATCGACTGATCATAACGAGGTACCCTAGGCTCGGACCAACCATTCTCCAATATTTCGCTTCACAGATACTGCAACAACGCCAAAACCCTCTTCGCATCAGCTTCACTAATTTGTTCCGAATCCACAAGAAGTACCCCACAAAAGACTCCGAAACAAAAACACCCCTCCATGAACTGGCAAGTCGGCGTCCTATGAACAAGTCCATCAGTCAGCACGGCCACTACGATGTCAAGGGAGAGAAGAAAACTACTCACCTAGAAATCATCGGGAAAGGGCGTTCGCACAAAGCCGGGAGGAGGTGCAATTGCGGAAGCAATGCGAGGAAAAATAAAAAAAAGAAACTATTTTGACTATGCAACGGAAGATATGACTTTCTCGCCCTTCGAATGCGTTATGCATCTCATCAAGCGGAAGCCACACTCAAACCAACGATCATACACCTATGAACAAGCCCGACCAGTCAGCAGGGCCTCCACGACGTCAAGGGAGAGGAAACTACACACCTAAAAACTCATCGAGGACCGACATTCGCCCAAAGGCGGGGAGGTGCAATTGCCGAAGCAACGCGAGGATATATCAAAAAATTGTGTTGACTATGGCAACCGCCCTTCGAATGCGTTATGCATCTCATCAAGCGGAAGCCACACTCAAACCAATGATCATACACCTATGAACAAGCCCGACCAGTCAGCAGGGCCTCCACGACGTCAAGGGAGAGGAAACTACACACCTAAAAACTCATCGAGGACCGACATTCGCCCAAAGGCGGGGAGGTGCAATTGCCGAAGCAACGCGAGGATATATCAAAAAATTGTGTTGACTATGCAACGGAAGTCATAATCCAAACCCTCAAACCCAGGCCTCGACCAGCGACGACCCAGATGAGAGAACTTGAAGTTCAGATATGACTTCTTCGCTCTTCGAATGCGCAATGCATCTCATCAAGCGTAAATCGCTCTTCGAATGCGCAATGCATCTCATCAAGCGGAAGCCTCCCTCAAACCCAGGCCTTCGACCAACGACGACCTAGATGAGAGAACCTGGAAGTTCAAATATGACTCCCGCGCCCTTCGAATGCACGATGCATCTCATCAAGCGTAAGCCGCACTCAACCCAGGTCAACCACCAGCGACAACCCAGGGAATAGCTTCCTCGCCCTTCGAATGCGCAATGCATCTCATCAAGCGTAAGCCGAACTCGACCCAGGCCATCCACAAGCAACAACCCAGGGAATACTAGAACCTGGCTTCCTTGCCCTTCGAACGCGCCATGCGTCTCATCAAGCGGAAGCCTACCATCAAACCCAGGCCATCGATTAGCGACAGTCCAAGGCGATTAGCAGAACTCGAAGTTCAGGTAAAGCTTCTTCCCCGCCTTTCGAACGCGTTATGCATCTCATCGAGCGAGGGCATTCTGAGCCAAGCACAACTCGAAAGTCATAACATGGATGTCCCAGAGCGATGAAGTCCCATTACAGTTCCGAAGTTCCGTAAGGTCCTTTTACCCATTGAAATGCGCTAGGCGTCTCATCAGGTCTTCCCACTCTCATCACCCAAGAGCGCAAGCCTGCAGTACTTGGCGGGATGGGGTTTTGAGCGAGGCGCATCGTGGTGCTAAGGAAAGAGAGGATGGCGGGGGTGATCGCCTTTTATGTGATTTCGAAGTGGCTGACAAGTAGGTTGACTGTGACAAGGACGGATGACGCAGCGCTGTTACATCAGGTGGCAAGTAACACCACTTGTTCAAAGTGCGGGTCCTTCATCTCCTGGACATTGTAGTACGAACATTGAGCCGTAAGCAATGTATTCTTCGAGGATTTAGGTATTATATGGTGCTACTCACATGGGAAAAGGCAACAGAGGGAGGCGGGCCACTGCCAGCTCAACCACATCTTCAGCCACAACGTAAACCTCTACACAGCAGCGATGTGATGACTGGGACTGTTCAGCAAAATCAATTTTAAAATTGATCGAGGACTGACAAGATTGTCTGTCAGTGTCACGACATATGCGTTCATTTAGTAGGTGCTGAATGCTCTTTCCGTGTCCTATATGCGCGCGTTAGACAAAGTACACATCATGATTGACCTGACAACACCTTCATTCTTGAGCTCACTTTGCAACAAACACGTCGCCGCGCTTCTCGACAACTTCTACAATCTTGGGCGTGTTGATCGCAGGTCTGGTACGCCGACCTAAAAGGGGTGCGGTCCCGCCAACTTCTTCGACGGAAGGGATGGTAGTACCAGCTTTAGCTTGCAAAGTGGAAATTCAAGTAACTGCGAGATGATAAGCTGTGTGAGGAGCGGCATCCAAAGCAAAAGGCATTGCAACCGTGGGATGCAGAGGAAACCAAAAAAGGAGAATTCTATACCCTCTTCGAAGGACCTATGACATCATCGTGATCGGGTTTCAAAAACGGTGTGAGGGTCAGGTCTTCGGACCACGGCCTTTGTCTGATCACGGTCACTCGTAGTCTACTCGATGTATATTACTTTGATCTCTTTGTTTGTTACTTGTTTGTAGCCTCCTATCAGTGGGATATGGCCCACTTCCCGTTTGTTTTCCCTTCCTTGCCTCGTCGAATCAACACCAGTGTCTCCGGCGTTGCCTTCGACGTCGTTCTCCTCGTCATTCCCGCGCCCGATCCCTCACAAACGGTGCTTTCGAGGCAAGATACAAGCTGCTTCACGCATTCACGGCCAGTGAGGATAGTCGCCATGATCGTCACGGGCAGAGGCGTCTGGCTTGATCTTATGACGGTATCGTTGCCCATGGTCCTGTAGGACTTCATGGGGTGCTCACTGGCATTTTTATTTGGAGATAAAAAGAATGGTAATTAAATAGACAGATATATGGACGTTTAAATTTGCCGCGCAAGGTCTGGTGACTAAAGGAAGTGGCGGGACGACAGTGACAAGGACCAGTCCTCGATGGAAATAGAGACGAAATGTATGCTCAATAGTTTTTTGACCAGAAAGAAAAGTTCATATTCAGAGGATAGAAGAGTGGGGGTATGATTTCGGTCGGTAAATTATAATAATACTTAATAAGTAATATGATTGAATCACTGTTGACTAGGGTCCAAGGCATTATAAATGGGGCAAAGATTGTTCCAAGAGGCTGAAACCGTCGTATCACATTAGGAAAAACATATCACTTCAAGAAGAGTGAATGGACGTACGAGGGGGCTTCAAATGAGCATCGTCAGGAACATCTTCTGCAAAGACGACTGCAAGACCCCTTAAAAAGAGAAGGTAAACAACCATGACATTTCGAGGTGCAACTCTGTTACTCACAATTCCAAGTGCCAGTCAATATGGCTATCACCTTTGTCAGAGCGTTCGATGAAAATCGTTAAAGAGATTCTTACCAATGCAAAATCCATGGGCCTGGGTTATTCGTGTTAAACCTAATTGTTACGTTCGAACCGCCAGTCGCAGTTCCTGTTGATACGACATCTCGAATGACCTAGAAGGGCCAGTCAACATTAACTATCAAAGGGGGACTGATCGTGATGCAACATACCGGATTCTTCCAGTTCGGTGTAGAGCTATCAGCCGTTCGAATAACTTGGAAGTTATGCTAACGAAGATTCAGCACAAACACAAATTAATAACCACTAAACTTACGCCGTGCAAGTGGAAAGGATGCTGCGAGGACTGAGCCAGATGGACGCAAAAAAAAAGTATAGAGACTCACCGGTCCTCCGATATCCAGACCTGGGATAGTCAATTCAACCACCTTATTCCTTGGCAAGACATAGACACTCCCAGAAGGCAGCAACTGCTGGGGTGTATACTGTCCGCTGAGAATCTGGAGTAAGACGGGTACCGTAGGGGGTTTGAATGTTGCGCCATTGATAGTAAATTTGCCGTTGGTAAAGTCGACGCCCATGGCCAAGTTAATGGGGACATCGACATCACCGATCTGGTGGTTTCCAATTGCCGGAGTCGACACCAAGGGCGCAAGGCTAGCTTCGACCATGACATTCGTCCTGGTGACTTCCGGCGAGGTAGGATCACTAGCAGGAGCACCCTGGTACCGCAAAATTGCAGAATTGATCCCGTTTTCGAAACTAAGAGTGGGGTCCTGCCTGTCATTCGGCAATGCGCGAATCCAGTAGTTACCAACTGGCTGGTTTGCATTGAGAACAAATGAGTAGCGCTGTCCGGCAAATATGGTGAGCTGATCGACCGTGTACGGCTGAGCATTGACACCGTCCACTTCGATAATCGTCTGTGATGATACCGTGAGCTGTGAACAAACCCGAGGAACTCAAAGACTATACCATGTTATGACCGTCGATTGAGAATACGAAATTCGGATCGCAGGAGATGGAAACTAAGCGGAATCGATACCGCAGTCCATGCTTCACATTAACGACTGCGAGTGCGGAAGTCGGGCTACCACCACTCCAGCGACCAAGCCCGTTGATCAGCGTCGAATCAGGAACAGGCAGAATATTCGAACGGGCTGAGCTATGATACCTGGAATGGATCGTCAGTGGTTTCGTAATTATGCTGATTTAAATGGGTTATTACCAGTCCGCCAACGTGATAACAGTACTCTCTGTCGCAATGTGAGGCTCGCGCGTCTATTAAGAAGAACTTTGACATACCATCGTCAACATCATACCTAAGGTGGATGGTCAGCAAGTCGCCTATTGGAAGAAGTAGCAAAGTCGTACCTCCAGTGGTGAGGGTCAAAAGGGTCATAAACGACGAAAGGACCGCGCAAACCATCACAATATTGCGTCGCTGGAAAAATTTCCATCAGGATCAGGCGCTCGCTGGTATTAGAGAACTCACAATAGTGCGAATGGTACCAGAACGTCCCGGCTTGATCTGGGACTGTAAAGTCATACGTGAAAGAGTGTCCTGGGGCGATGGGACACTGCGAGACTCCGACAGGACCATCATTCCAGGGAGTCCTTCCCTGGAAGAGACCGTGCCAATGCTGCGAGAAGATGAGATGGAGTAGAACGTGCTGCTGGTATTGTACATACGATGCTCGTGCTAAGAAGCATGGTGTTGTCCGTTAATTGGTCCTGGACATTGAGCATAAAGCGGTTTCCCTGTCGTAAAAAAAGATAGGCCTGAGTATGGCGCGGACAAACTAGACAGGAGGAACCCTACTTTAAAGCCTTTAATCAGGGGGCCAGGAAACGTTCCTCCGGCAAGAACCGTCCTGGGGTCATGGTGAGTATAGAGAATCTAGAGAGTCAAGACGCTGAAGGATAGAACTCACGAGCGATTGAAGCCATCGGGCGCAATAACTCGGTTGGTTATTGGAAGGTTAGCAATTGGCCCGATCGCAGCATTGGCCAGTGGTAGCAGAAGCAACGAGAGATAAGTTGGAGAGAACATGATCACCGAGGAAGGGTGAATACTCGGAACTCATCTTGGATGTAAGTTATATACCAACCTCCAAGTCTTCTTTAGGGCCACCATATGCCGTCAGCGAAAACCTACGTACCAGGAAGGGCTGTGGCATGAGTGACGAAAAGATCTGGCAGAGAAATCGCTTGAATGACCGGCATCACACGGCAGCTCTCATGTCTATCAAGGCGGCTGCAGCGGTTGGGGCCATCGACCACTGATATTGACCTGTTATGCCTCTATTCAGTGTCAATCGACGTCGACGACTGGTACGTGTTAGAGTTGTTCCTTTGTACGTGCACACAAAAACGACAGCAATGTCAGGGCTCTGTGGCTGGCAGATGAGCAGGAGGTAATGACTAAAAAATCGCGAGCAAGTGTGAGGTTCAATAGAGTACCGAGTAAATGAACTTGCATCGGCGTCGACATGACCATTTGGTCAACTTGCAATCGGAATCAAATCAAAAGTTGGCCGGCTACGTTACATAAGTAACTTGCCGGCCTCGCTAGCTCTTGCACGCTGACGTGTTCTGCCAACGCGTTCTAACAATACGTCATGTGCGTCATGCCGTGTCGTGCCGCACTCGCCAGGTTCTGTTCTTTATGTCAATTTATGATACCGTACGCGTAACAAATTCGCTGCTGCAAGTCCACCCTGTAGACAAAAATTACGCACTTGTTCACTGGTATGTATCCTTACTGTTTGAAGCCACCAATGGGAACCAGCCATAATCGGTTCCGCAAGATGTCATTGTCTTGTCCAATGTCCTTTGGATATCGATCATCCAGGATCCTCAAAGAAATCTTCGTGGCCTCTGAACGCCACAAGCTTCTCTGGCTCATATTCCAGACCTCCAGTAAGGTTTCGCTTTTATTCTGTCCGTCCTTTTCAAGTATCTTGAATGGATTTTCGAGTATGAAACGCTCGAATCTGATATTTCGCTCCTCCAGGCTCCAGGAGCTTGTAGCCGTGTTGATCAGCCATTTCCGTGATCAACTTCAGTTTTATGAATAACCTAGTACTCAATTGCCAAATTTCCTTCTAAACGATTGCCACCTCATCACAGGTCGGATGAAGGGCTTCATCTGAAGTTATAGATCACGTAGCACTCTGGTCTTCCACATGCCGGCCATGGTACGAGCTCAAGCACATCGCCTGTGGGTTCCTATGTGGTTCAGCAATATTAATGTGGGTACCCAAAACTTTCCTACTTTCTTCCCTGATACCGTTTCTGTCAATCTGATAGAACAACATTTGAGGTTTACCATGTTGAGGGTAACATACATATTCAAGTTCTGGAGCATTCAATGTGGAAGATTAGAATTACTGCCCGCCAGCAGTCCTGATTAGTGCATCTGCACAACTAGCGCACAAGGTCGTGGCCGCGTCAGCGGTGCCACTCTAGTTGGATCAAGCATCGGAATGAAACACGCATATAGTTCCGTGCAAGACTGGCCAAGTTCCGAGTCTGCCGTCCTGTCGATGCCATCGGCAGTGTCAATTTATACAGCAGGCGGCACCCCAAAAATCGTCGGGTTGGTTCAAGTGCGCATGGTCGGATAGTAAGCGTGGGTTCAACACGAACGTCGCCGGCCTGTACTGATGCAGATGTTGAATATCATCCAGTAGGGTATCGATGACGAACACTGCGGAGTCTAGAAGGCAATAAGCCGAGTCAAAGCCGAATAGTTGTTCGTCTGTCGAGTACTTATCAGGCTTCCATATGGCAAGGCTACCAATTCGAGCGGATGGTGGGTTATCATGACGCCTCTCGATCTACCTGGTTCCGCCGTATGGGGGACGTAAGCACGAGGTGGCGAAACTTGAGAAAGATTGGATACTGTACGCCATGGTTCAACTTCTTCCAAGAGTGTACAGCAACAAATACAAGTTCGAGTCATTGGAATCCTAAGAGTACAATCGACTTTACGAGGCTACCTGCTTCTACCTTCACTTTCACGACAAGCAACAAGAAAGAGCAACGTACGAGAAGAGAGTCACTATCACCAACATCTGACCTGAACCCATCCCTACACCTCAAAGATTAAAACTCGGGATAATCATCATCAATTCGTCGTTGTACCAGTACTTCATTGCATTGGGTTTTTTCCCCTTCGATCTCTTATTAGCCTCTGAACCCTGAGTCTCACCACCCACCTCTTCTCTTCTGACGATTTGAACCCAAGTTCCACCATACCCCATCCCAATACCTTGACCCATAACTTCGGCGACCTTTGGCTCAACGAGAGCTGTGATGTCATCCTTGTACATGTCGTGGATACCTTTCTCAGTCGAAGGTGCAGCTGGGTTCCTTTCTTCTGGAAGTAGTGTGATCGCTGAACCCTGACTGGTGTCAAGGATCTTCGGTTCGGAGAAAGGAACATCTCCATGATGGTCCCAACCAAGCCAAGGTCCGAACACAACCTTTGCGAATGTTGTTTCTAGATCATGTTCGACCCCAACCGCGCTCGGTTTTTGTATCTCAGAAGAGGGAAGTTTCTTGAGGCTTGTCGTCGGCGGCATTGCAACACTCTTCAATCTCCTCATCGACGATTCCACAATGCCAGTCGTGTGCGTCAGAGGTAATGCGGTCGGCCCAAGTAGATTCATCAACGAATGCGGTTTGGGCGGAGACCAATCCTGCTCTGGTACAGCCCATGGGTTTTGCGAAGTATCCATCTCCTCGCCTAAGAAATCGAATGTGGAAGTTTCGGGTTCTGCGGACACGGAGGCACGGTCAGACGTGTTAAGGGGTTCGCCCCATGTCTGCGTACTGTCCCAACCCGTATTCGGAACGACCTGGTCTTGGTCGAACGCATCCCAAGTAGCGTTTCCATTGTCCTCATTTACGGTGTTCCCAGGCCATTCACCCGCGGTTACACCTGGCTCCACGATTTGAGGTGTGGATGTTTCTTCCGCTGCTGGTGTTCTTACTTCTTCCACGTCTGCATCTCTAGAGGGTGAAGGTGCATCTGACTCTGGGAAGAGCGGAGCATAGCGTTTTGCCTTCGCCCCCCAACATTCCATAGCACCCTGGCTGAACCGATCGGGATAGAGCTTGGCGATCTTCGAGGTGAGAGGAAGCTCCTTTATAGCCAATTCAATCAGTGGTATTGTAGCGGCGATATTACGTTCGTGCTGTGGGTCGGGGAGAAGTCGATTGCGTCGGATGAAACGAAGAAAGAAATGTAGAATGCGGGGCATCCCATCAAGATACCTATCCGACCTGGGGACGTTCAGTACAAAGTAATGCAGAAACTAAGGGCCGTACCAAATCAATCCTTGGTCGCGCATATACGAGCTCAAGAAGATAGCCGTGTTCTTTTCCATGTTGTTGACAAAATCCACGAGTTTGTCATCTTTTTTATATTGTTCTTCTTCGAGAAGGTTGCGAACGGCTTCGTCGCTATTAACCTCCACGGGATCCGTTCCGTAGTTGTAATACGGGGGACGTGGACGTGGACGTTTGTTAGGTCGCTGCTGTGCGCCCATAACAACCTCCGCACTGGGACCATCTTCGGGTTCTCCGTCATCACTTCCGCCGTCGCCTAAAACGGCGTCATCTTCTGCCAGTCCTTTATCAAGTTTGTCTGTACGTCGCCAAATGGGCATGATAGCACGAAGACCCGCATATAATCGCCACTGTCGTAGGAGCAAGTTAGATATTCGAACTAGCGAAGAACATAATAGGAACCTGATCCCAAAGGTAATCCGCACCCGTTGTGCCAGGTGGCCATGGTCTAGAAGCCTTGAAATCGTGCGCAGCTTGATATATGCGGTCCATCCTTGTTGTTCCCCTGCGCACCAAGACAGGAAAGGCGTGAAAATGGGCATATAACAACGCGCCGTGAGCACTTACCCTTCATAAGGTCCAGCAAGCCTGTTTTCTTCCACATCCTCCCAAATTTCCCACCAAGGTCTTTGATGCTGGGGTACGCCTGATGTGTTTCTGGCAGGAGCAACCCTTTGAACGCCACGGGCTTTTCGCCGTTTACGAGCATCCGATTTCCCAACATCTGTGTCGTGCTTCTTGGAAAGCTCGACAGTGGGGATACCTAGCCCGTCGACTTCAATATCATCGTCAAAGAGGTCCTGTGCCTTGTCCTCGTTCCCTTCAACCTTCCCGACGGAACGCGTCGAAAATATCTGAATTCCGGTTTCTTTCCAGTCTTTGAATGGAACGATGGTAACTCCCTCCGGAGCAGTAGGAAAGGGTGGAAATCTGACGATGTCCTTGTCCTTGTCACCTGGTGCCGCTGTGGACATGGTGAACGGACGAGAGCAAGACGGATTGTGTTAGCTTGTGGGCGTCCTTATCTAGGAATCCGGAGCGATGATATAAAAGGAATTCGAGTGTACAATTTGGGAAAGAGTGGACGGCGAGGCGAGCGATTCAGCGCTTGATACCCCATACATTACGTCTGGCCGCCCAGCCAATCTGTTTGTGCTTTGGTCGTCGTAGAGTTTCTCAAAAGAGTGTTCAGGGTCGTTTCGTTGGATGACGCCACGACATTCAAACAGCCACAATCCTTGGCCTGAAACCTGCGGACTGGCTGCGGTTTCTTCGTTGGTAACACAGCCGCGCGTCCTATCTCGAGTTAAATGCCTGTAAAATGGGTGTCATTGTGGCCCATGGCACTCGAGTACCTTCGAGGTGAGTCGTCGCTTTTCCTCGGTCTTTCTACCACTCGTGTCCCTAACAGCTATATACCGTTTCTTAAAGTTATATGCAACGCACCCCATATATATAGGGCAGGCTTTAGGCCACCAAAACCTGAATCACACTCTACGGGAATGAGCCATGCAGATCCCCCGTCTTAGCCCTTCTTCTCAGGAAGAGGACTCATAGTCACCACCAACGGCCTGTCTGTCATATCTCAGGCTCTATGCACTATCAACAGGGCACGGTGGCCTAGCGGTAAATGATATTGATCTGGTAAGCCACCGACGCACGAATAGCTTCGGCATTCAAATCCCTCTCGGTGAGTGTTCCTTTCCTTTTATTTCCTCCAGTGGAGGCCTACGCTCTCGGATTGCCTACTTATGGTCACGGAGATGTCAGCCTGGTAGGCCTATATGCTGAAGTGGTCAAAGAGAGGGCGTTTGTATACCATTTTGTTTTCGTGTTCAGGCTTCACGTTGATTGTTCCAATGATACAACTGATTTTACATGGCAACACATTTACATCTTACATGACCAAGACACACGACCAAGATAAAGCAACTCGAAAGCAGAGTACTACAACCACCACCCGACACTGACCGGCATACCCACCTCATAGATTGAAACTTGGAATGATCATCATCAACTCGTCACTATACCAATACTTCATCACTTTTGCATCTTCCAATTTCCTAGCAGCCTCCAAATCTGGATTCTCGTCCTCCACCTCCTCCCGTCTAACAATCTCAACCCAAACTCCACCATAACCCATCCCAATACCCTGGGCCATCATCTCCGCGACTTTTGGCTCCACAAGAACCACGATTTCGTCCTTGTACATGTCGTGAATGCCTTCCTCTTTTGAAGGTGCTGCTGGGTTCCGTTCTTGTGGAAGGAGTGTGATCACCGCACCCCGACTACTCGTGAGGATTGTTGGTTCAGAAAAGCGATGTCCTTTGTGACCATCCCAACCAAACCAAGGCTCGAACACAACCTTTGCGAATGTCGTCTCGAGAGTATGCTCAACCCCAGCTGCATATGTAGATTCGGGAGTGGTGAGATTTGTCGGCACCGGCATTATAACGCTCTTCAATCTCCTCATCGATGACTCCACAACGCCAGGTGTATGCGTCAGAGGCAAAGCTGTTGGACCAAGTAGGTCCATCAATGAATTTGATTTTCTCAAAGACCAAGATTGTTCCGGTTCACTTGCAGGGTCCTGTGCAGCGTCTGGCTCCTCTGCCGCAAAACTGAATGGGGAAGGCTCGAGTACCACTGGCACAGAGGTATGGCTAGATGAGTTGATGGGCTCAGGCCATGTTTGCATACTTTCCCAACCCATATTGTCTTGGTTGTGCACTCCCCACCCCACACTCCCAGCTGCATCTGATTCCACAACGGCGGGTGTAGAGATGTCTTCCGCTGCTGGAGTGCTGATTTTCTCAGCATCTGTATCCTCAGCTGGAGATGCAGGTGAAGGTATCTCAGAATCTAGGAAGAGCGGAACGTAGTGTTGTGATTGCTCCCCCCAGCATTCCAGAGCACCATTGCTGAACCGATCTGGATAGAGCTTGGCAATCTTCGAGGTGAGGGGAAGTTCTTTGATAGCCAATTCGGTTAACTCTATAGTGGCGGTGATGCTACTGGCATGCTGTGGGTCTGGGAGAAGTCGATTGTGTCGGATGAAGCGAAGAAAGAAGTTTAGGATGCGGGGTAGTCCCTCGAGACAGCCATCACTCCTGCGAACATTAAGTATAGGGAGATACAGAGACGGAAGGGGCGCACCAGACAAATCCTTTGTCGTGTATATAGGAGCTCAGGAAAATAGCGGTATTCATCTCCATACTGCTGATGAATTCCACGAGCTTGCCATCGTTTCTATATTGCACCTCTTCCAAAATATTGTGAATGTTGGGTTGTGAACTTGACTGCGGCGGCCTTTCCACCCCCGCGCTGGGTTCTTCGGGTTCCTCGTCATCACTGTCAAGGTCTTCCAACACGGCGTCGTCTTCAGCCAGCTCTTTGGCAAGTTTATCTTTACGTCGCCAGACAGGTGTAGTTCCTAAAAGACCCACATAGGATCTCCACTGTCAGGAGGATATCAATCAGATATATGAGTGAGAGTGTGTGAGAGAAACGGAACCTTGTCCCAAAGGTTAGTTACTTCAGGTGGCCACGATTTCGAAGTAGCCTTGAAATCGTGCGCAGCTTGATATACACGATCCGTACTTATCATTCCCCTGCAAATCAATACAGAAACGCGTAAAAATGTGCATAGAACGCGCTCCAATGGGTAATCACCGTTCATAAGGCCCGGCGAGCCTACTTTTTTCGATATCCTCCCAGTCATGCCACCAAAACTTTTGTGGCAGAGGTTCGCCTGGCTTAGCTTTTGCAGGAGCGGTCCTCTGAAGGTCGCGAGCTTTTCGTCGTTTACGAGCATCCGATTTCACTGTATCCGTGTCGTGTTTCTTGGAGAGCTCGATAGTTGGAATGCCTAACCCATCAACTTCAATATCGTCGTCCAGGAGGTCCTGTGCCTCGTTTTTGTCCCCTTCGGTCTTCTTGACGGAGGAACGCGTCGAAAATATCTGAATTCCGGTTTCTAACCAGTCTCCGAATGGTATGATTGCTACGCCCTCTGGGGCAATTGGAAAAGGAGGAAATCTGATTAAGTCCTTGTCCTTGTCACCTGGTGCAGCTGTGGGCATGGTGAATGGACGAGGGCAAGATGAGATTATGATTGTGTGTTCAGTCGCGTGACGTGAAAAGAAGTTGTTCGGTCTTCCGGATTCCGGAATGCCCATGCATGCATGCGCGTGTCGTGGCCTGGTGAGTACTTTTTTACCTGGTCTTCGACTTTCTCTTCTGTTTTGACATCTGGCAGGTTATTCGTCATTGAACTGGTACATTATTCTCACTTCGCTCAAGGGATTTTTCTTCTAAAACTGGCTTGAAAAGGCACATTCGAACGACTCGCATTTCTGCTAAGTATCTTTGCCACAGCGGCAATTTTCTCAATTTTATCCGACTCACTCCCCATAGTACTGCGGCGTGACAAGAACTACTTCGGCCCTTTTTCATTTCGGAAGGGGATTGATAGCCACCACCAACAGCCTATCTGTCATATCTCAGGCTCTATACACCATAACCGGGGCGCGGTGGCCCAGCGGTAAATGTTAACGGTCTGGTTAGCCACCGACGCACCAGGGCTCGAATAGCTTCGGCGTTCGAGTCCCTCTAGGTGAGTGTTTCTTTTTTGTTCTTGCGACACCTGGTGGAGGCTGACGGTCTCGGGAGGTTACAGTCATGAAGGCATATGGAGGCAAACCGACAGGCGGCCGATAGCCGACAAGTCGGTCCAAGGGGGGCGTCTTATGCCATTTCACCCTCATGTTTCGCGAAGCCGAGCAGAAAAACTAATCCATATGACGATTCTGCATCTACCTTCATACTATAGTTCGCAAAGACATTCGGATTCCGGGTTAGCATGTCGCAGAATTCACCTAACAGAAGCATGGACGTCGATTTTATTTTCCAGTGATACAAAGAATCCAATCATCGACACAAGTTAGATTAACATAGGAAACGGATACAAACACGCCGAAGTCTGTAAGTAATAAAAAAGGAATGTTGGGTTTAGAATGTTATACGCGGAAAAACACACCACGGCAAAGGAGGAGGTCGTGATGTGCAGGAAGTACTACTACTGAATAGAAACACGTATAATTATGCATAAACTAGACGCATCCAATGCATAGCGAATTGGTCATTACACTTGGTCAGGAGGCAAGGCATCGTAGATGGGACAAAGGGCATCCCAAGAGGCTGAAAGTGGTTGGATCAGTCATTGTGGATGGGATCGTTCAGCCCTTGGAATCGGATGAACTTACGAGGAGGATTCAAATGCGCAATGTCAGGCACATCTTCGGCAAAAACAACTGCAAGACCCCTAAAAGAAGGAAGTAAACAGATAGCGAGTTCAGAAGTACGTTCCTTTACTCACAGTTCCAAGTGCCAGTCGATGTGGCTATATTCAAGGTCAGAACGTTCTTCAGAAGTCTCTTCAAAAGCTCCTCACCAATGCAAAATCCATGGACCTGCGTTGTCAGTCTTAAACCTGATGGTCGTGTTAGAAAGGGCAGCTGCAGTGCCTGTCGATACGACATCTCGGATGACCTATAAGAGCTAATCAAACTTTTTTGTGGAGAAAGCCGTTCTTAAGCGTACCGGATTGTCCCAATTGGGTGTAGAGTTATCAGCCGTCCGAATAACTTGGAAATTATGCTATAAAAACTTCAGAATACGCTCAATGCCAGAGCTCTCAACTTACACCGTGCAAGTGGAAAGGGTGCTGCAGGAACTTAGTCGGGCTAACGATAAGTGACGTTCGAAGTGCTTACTGGTCCTCCAGCATCTAACCCTGGGATAGTCAACTCGATGACCTTATTTTTAGGAAGAACGTATACACTCCCAGACGGCAGCAGCTGCTGGGGTTTGTAGTTTCCCTTGAGGATCTGAAGCAAGACCGGGACTGGTGGAGGTACGAATGTCGCGTTGTTCACCGTGAATTTGAGGTTGGCAAACTTGAGTTCCAGATTCCTGGTGTAGTCGGCGCCACCGATATAGGGACGGCCATATGCAGGAGTTGGGACCAATGGATGAAGATTGGCCTCGACCATAACATTCGTCCTGATGACTTCTGGGGAGGTTGGATCGCTAGAAGGGGCACCCTGATACCGCAAGATTGCAGAGTTGATCCCGTTATCGAAGGTCAAGGTCGTGTTTTGCCTGAGGTTTGGCAAAGCACGAATCCAGTAGTTTGCGACCGGCTGGTTTGCGTTGAGAACGAACGAGTAGCGTTGTCCAGCAAATATAGTAAGCTGTTCAACCGTGTATGGCTGCGCGTTGACGCCATCCACTTCGATGATCGTCTGTTATGCCAGTGTCAGCTGACCCTCTGGACAGAGAAGTGCTATAAATCAGAAACCGACCAGGTTATGACCGTCAATCGAGAATGTGAAATTCGGGTCGCAGGAGATTGATACCAAACGGAATCGATAACGCGTTCCGTGCTTCACATTGATGACAGCGAGTGGGGCAGTGAGGTCACCACCACTCCAGCGACCGATCCCGTTGATGAGCGTCGAATCAGCAATAGGCAACAGACTCGTACGAGCTGGTGCATGGTACCTGAAATCGTTTCCTTAATCATGTCAAAACAGGGGATTTATAAGAGGTCCTTACCAGTCCGCCAAGGTAATAACAGTGGACTCTGTTGAGTTGTGAGGTCCAGAGCTGCTGGCAACTTGAAGATTTTAGACATACCATCATCAACATCATACCTAAAAAGGAAAATCAGCCAGCTGACTGTCATGAAGAGAAGAAACTATATACATCCGACGGTGAGGGTCAGAGGGATCATAAACCACAAAAGGGCCGCGCAAACCATCACAATATTGGGTTGCTTAAGATATCAGAACCATGTGCTCGTTCCAGGCTGGCAAACTTACAATAGTGTGAATGGTACCAGAACGTCCCGGCTTGGTTTGGGACCTTGAAATCGTACAAGAAGGAATTTTGGGGGGCAATGGGGCATTGAGATACTCCGACTGGGCCATCATCCCATGGCGTCCTTCCCTGGAAGAGCCCATGCCAATGCTATGAATGGATGAGATGGAGAAGAATATAGCGCAGAAATTATACTGCACGATGCTTGTGCTAAGAAGCATTGTGTTGTCTGTTAGTTTGTCCTCAACGTTGAGCTTAAAGTGGTCCCCCTGTCGTGAACAGGTGATTAACCGGGGTAAGATGTGGACAAGGTGGAAAACTTACTTTGAAGCCTTTGATCAGGGTGCCAGGAAACGTTCCTCCAGCAAGAACCGTACTGGCGGCGTTGTGAGCCACGAACATGAGGGACCTCATAAGTCGAAACTCACGAGCGATTGAAACCATCGGGGGCGATAATCTTGTTCACGATAGGGAGGTTCGCCACTGGCCCGACTCCAGTGGCGGTTACCAGTGGCAGCAAAGGCAGTAGCGAGATATAAGCTGAAGATAACATGTCCGCTGGGGGTAAGGAAGTCCAATTTGAACGGAGGTTATATACTCACCTCCAGGTCGCACCTAAGTTATTGATGGGGTTAATCGAAGATGGCCGCCTTCCTCGAAAGCCTTCATCGCCCTCGAAGGTTTTGAGTTTGGTAACATCCAGTTGCCGAACAGATAACGGTGTTCGCTTCCCATACAAGGGCACGGCATAGGCAGAACCCATACTGGAACACGAAGTAAAAAATGGATAATGAGATAGAAATACCTAGTCGGCATGTGCGTAAGCGGAATCCTGTTGGAAAGTACTGGGATGTGAGCGGCCAAATGAAGTCAGGTTGATAAAGAAAATATTGCTTGACATCACACACAACGTTAACTCTCATGGCGGCCGCGTGTGGGGCCACTGACAAGTTGTGACGATCTGGACGGCCTTAGTTAAATGTATTAATCAATGGTCCATTTACGCTCACCTCCTGTCAAACAAGGAGAACTGTTCCTTGTTTCACGCCCGCGCCCAGCAGTTTTGCACATATGACCATATTTCGGCTTTCCGAAAAGCAACGACCAGAAACTGCAAGCAAGATTGTCAGATTCACCCGATTCCGAGTAAGTGGTCTTACAGGCCGTCTTTCTTGCGCAATCAACACGGACATTCCGTCAATTGCAAATCACTTTGATTTGATGGTATGATTGCACGGAAGCAAATGGCGGTGTTTGGCTCCACAACAAAGGACGCCTAATTGCGTGGGAAAGACTGCCAGCTGCACCGACTGGAAGGACACCGAATTAGTCCGTCCACCTCGGGAGCATTTATGGTCCAGACGGTGTCAACCAAAAAATCGAAAAGGTTGCTTCAACCGCAAAGTCCTCGAAATTCGCGTGGAAGCCCCGCTGACCGGTCCGGGTAGTTCGAACTCATTTGCACTGAGACCTTATCAGTGTTAACGCGAACAAAGTTCGAAAGACATCAGTGACCAAATGGACGATCAAGCTCAATGCAGGTTGTCAAGTATGAGACTCCAACGAACTCTTGACTAGTGCATCTGAGTCTATGTAGGTACGCCAGGTAGTATGATTGACGGACGAGTGGAGTACTCACAACGTAATCGCCGCTGTAGCGCTGGGTCAAGCACCAACACGGAGTTCGTGTGCAGCCTGCGCATCTCCACAAAATCATAGAACCCACCGTGTAGGGTACCGTGCGGCGATGTGATGCTCCTTGTTGTAAAGCATGTCAGCGTCGCACGCGCCACAATACCCCGACTTGAAGAAGTTCCTTATACTTTGCTCCGACCGCAACTATCTTCCGAATAGGAACGTATCGCACCGCATTAACCTCTAGCCTTACGTAGAAGTCTTATCCATGTACTGTGGCATACCAACCTCGCGCTGAGGGCAGGCAAAGCTGCGTATTTTGTCGCCATCACACACGAGTCTCGTCGGTTACTGACCGAACCAGGGAGGACCGGAGCCGTGAGAGTGGCCGGTTCTATTGGTGTCGTCTCAATCACTTGTGCAAGAACGTCCAGGTAGTCCGTTATAGTGGGTGTTCTGTCCCGAATCGGCATGTCTGACCACGCAACTTGGGGGATAATGGAATAGTGCGACTGGTTTACAGCACCGGTCGTGTCGGCGATGCTGCAGAGCGTTTCTACCTTCCAAGGTTCTGGGTATGGAGATGCATAGGATGGTCAATCTCGTGCGCCCTCGTTGACTGAGCAATGCTACAGTAGGTCGGGAACCAGAGTCGTTATCATGTCAGAGTCCCGTGTCTCCCTCAGACGACCTCGTCTGCCAGTTAGCTCCGTAGATGCCCGTTCGTAGCTGGGAAAGAGCACCATGTCACGAAGATTAGAGCCGACCCCTTGTGTAAGTAATACAACGGGGTGCACCTCTGTGCATGAACAATTCGAATGCGAAAGCGGGATTTTTCTGATTTGTCGCGGCGGCCGTTGTCCATGGATAAAAGCGTCGATGTCAACGCCTATTACCGAGTGTGAAAGAGGCGTCTGAACGCATAGCTGGGAATTGGGTGATAGCATCAGATTTCAAGCAAGGACTCCAGCCAGGAGCACCAGTTAGTGAGTGTGGGAGGGTCACCACCCGTGATCGGCACCGATTGAGCAAGGAAAGCTACCGCTAGGAACAAGGAAAGAACCGCATGGTAGCGTCAACGTCGACGGAAGTTAATATCAAATTTGGGCTGACTCAACCCCCGACTATTCCGTGCGCAGTTAAGAAGGGCGTACCCGTACAACCCGCCGGTGCAGCAAGATCAACAAGATCAAACCGCATGAAGAACATCAAATGAACTCCGCGAAGGATCTGGTATTCAAACCATCGCTAGTGCTAGAGATGGATGGGGATTCGGTGCCATTGGTCCTCGTTCATACGAAAGAAGGTAGTAAGCAGTGCACAGCTTTCGACTTGGGAAGCTGCAACAGTGCGGCCTCTCCCAAAGCATCCATCGCCGAGGGACCAGGACAAGATAACATCTCAGAATAGATATTATCCAAATGATATACACATAGTTACATCCAAAGATAAGGACAATAGCGTACCGGTGATGTCGTTGAAGGCACAATTGTTCTTGGCGTTGACATTATCCTGATCATGAAAAGGTGGCCGGAGTCGGCCCTCTGATCGACCCACTGGCTCGACTAGGCACTTTCCTCAGACGGCTTGCTTCTTCGTGGTAGAACGCATTACCTGCCCCTGCGGGTAATAAGTCACTGTCAGAATATAGGGCGTGTGGTGTCTGTGGCCGATGTGGATTAGTCGGCGCAAAGGGTTGCGCGTGGACCGCTTCGGCATCATTGAAGGGATCTGTTGCAGTGGCGTCTGTATCATTCGGGGGTTCGAAATGCTCGAACTGAAGAGATGGGTGGAGTATACTGCGTCGCGCTGAGGCCATCTACGAGATTGGTCAGGGCGTTGTCCTACCT
This sequence comes from Pluteus cervinus, assembly GCA_004369065.1. Taxonomy (NCBI): domain Eukaryota; kingdom Fungi; phylum Basidiomycota; class Agaricomycetes; order Agaricales; family Pluteaceae; genus Pluteus; species Pluteus cervinus. The sequence continues at coordinate 125,030 of ML208294.1, read as the reverse complement.
CAGTGCGAGATGACGATACCTTTGGTGCATGATGTGGTCCAGGTTCAGCGTTATTGTGCGTAGACTGGACGGCGGCTTGGTTCATGGCGGCTTTGTACCTCCACACCCACCACATGGCGATAAGGATGATGACACCGAATACAGATCCGACGATAATTCCAGCAATCGCGCCACCAGACAGGTATTTAACACCAGAAACAGGAGATGGCATGGGAGGCTTGTCGATAGGTATAGGTGATACGTTTAGTGGCAGGATAATCTGCTGCGGGGTCAATCTGGACATTCATTAGCCAATAAACTGAGGTTGTGAACTAAGTCATTTACAGAAGTGCCAATGGCGCATACACTGCACCCAATGCTGGGCTGAGGTGATCACATTAGCAAGAAGACGCATCAAGGTGTCATCACGCACCTAGCTTGCCCCGTGATAGGCTGGCTCAGGTTTGTCGGGTTGTATGTTGACGCGAGGGGGGTGAAATTTGCGTTGAACCCAGCTGCCGTATGCACCATATTGATGAGCAGATCGCGAGTCGCGTTATTGATACACGCTGCGGCCGTAAACATAGTCCAATCTACAGTGGGGGTAAGCAATAATGGCAGCAAGGTCGCATAGAAGGAAGAGACTCTTACGTGATTTCGTCAGTAGCGGGGCGTTGCTATCAATGGGCAAGCCATATGGTGGGGCTAGTAGTACTCGCTTGAGGAATTCATCTCGTCGGCTAAGCCCAGGGGTACTCACCAGACGCCGCGAGTTTCGCGTAGTACGTATCCTGAATAGCATAGATCTGGTGACATAGATGTTAGTTTACACCTGTAAATGTGGGGCAAAGGCAACGAACATCGTCATCAACAACCTTAGTACCTAGTAGACGGTCCATGTAGAGGTTGTAGACCAGGCCCCAAGAACCAGACTCGTTATAACTGGAAGTCAAATGGTCTGAACTGAGGGACATATTTCTCCACCGCGTGGCCATTCCAGATGCCATACTCTGTGCCAAAGTCAGTCAGTTCGAACAGTAAGAGGATTAGGATGCATACTTCGTAATGTGATGCATCATCCGCTTTTTGAACTGCTTCACTGATTTTGGCCATCGACCGAATTGCAATGATACCTTTAAGCGCTAGATTGACGTTATATGGTTTGAACCTGATAGAACCATCGATACTATAGGGACATTGAACGCCGTATATAGACAAAGAGAAGAGGGGACGCACAAGCCAGGGGGCATGTAGGTATGATCCACAAGGTAGTCGCTATATTGCTTGAGGAGATTGTAGTACCCCAGGATGAGCGTCCCATTGCCACTGAAACTTGCATATGCGTAATTCATGAGAACCATTGCAGCAGTGTCTATGCAGATCCCATTAGCCGAGATAGGGGATTGACGCAATGGACGTACTGTCCACCGCAACAGACTCGTTGTCAATGTCACCGCCATAGGCGTTGGGGTACGAGGGACCTTGTCAACAGTAAGACATCGGAGGTACTCCACAAAAACTTGACATTTACCCAAGTCCGCAAGAGCATAAGGATCTGTGCCATACCGTATCTGAGTTTGCATCAAGGGTTCAAGGAGAGCGCCCGTAAACTGGGATCCAAAGTATAAGTACGCTGGAAACGCTGCGTAGATCGTTTCAACAGAGCTTATCTGCCTTTTCCAAGTCAATCACGCATAGATGAATGAGCGGGAGAGGCGCGTACCTGCTAGATCCTATGTCTTTCATGAAAGCCAATAGGTTAGTTGTGTCCCAGACCGAGTCAGCATTCCGCTTGATCGTGATGTCGACTGGCCCGAAAGCCTGTCGTGTCGCGAGAGACACCAAATCGACATATTCGGGAGAGATGGAACTTGCAGCGTTCGTGAGATTGGAATCGAGAGCAATGGAAGATGCAAGGGCGCTGCCATAATTATTGGCAAATGCATCAACCTAAAAACTGAATAATTCTCATAGGAAGTAAGCCAGATAAGGAGACACACCATTTGAGATGCATTATTGTATTGCGATTGATAATAGGGACTGCGCTCTTCTCGAATTTGGTCGGAGCTGTAGCGCACGACAGGTTGGCGCACAAGACCGAGTGTCCAGGCAACTGGATTCTGCGTTTGCGTAATGGAGCCGAGATCCACTGCGACAGCAAAGACCGGAGTATGACTGCGCTAGTTGGAAGGGCGCCCATAACAGAGATTGACGGGAACTTACTCTGATATCGCCCGAAAAGTCTGGTCAATGTTTCCACTCAATTTTCCATTCTCGCTGAACTGCCCCCTAGCGTCGACATCAGCCGCAACGGTCCACGAAACATTAGGAGACTAATTCCATGAGCGTGAATACTTCTATTAGAACCGAAGAAAAGACGATATGTACCTTTGCCATCCCGTAATAGACTACGCCATCTATCGCCATATCCAGCTCCTCCGGGAAGTCATGTAATGCCTCGTCCTGCAGATAAATGCGGTGGGCTAAGAGGGTGTCCGTCTGGGTCGTGTCCCATTTGATGACATCGGTCAAGTCGGGAGATACGAACTCTGCGATAAATCAATCAGCCAGTGACCAGCCTTCAGAACCTACAGACTCACGCCCTGTAATATCCGAATAGAGTTGTACGGAATGAGGCTCTCCGTCACTTGAAGACACTTCTACAGCAACGTATCCCAAAGGAATAGATTGGTTGACCAAGCTCCCAGGCTTCCCGACGAGATGTAAACTTAGCTCAAGATGAAGATCATGATAGTCACAATTCACATACCTCGAGCGGTGACAAGTAGGTGACCACCAGCTGAACAGGTCCAGCCTGGTGCACTTCAATGGTTCGAGTCGGCGTTAAGTCCCTGCTCAAAAAGTTCGTCGGAACGCCCGACAAACCTAACCACTGATAAGTAGCGCCGTCCACACGAGCATATCCAGTCCACCCAACAGTCTCCCAACCAAAAGACGTCAATAACGAACGAAAAACCCAACGAAATGGACGTACGATATTATTCCACGTCAGTGGCCAGTTGATCTTCCCTGGGTTCGAATTGTCCAGCCAGTAGTTGACGTATGCAGACCGTGAAATCAGCGGTATCGCGCCTGGAAGGCTTGTTTGGCCCAGGACATCCTGCACCCCAAAAAATACGACCCAGAAGCACGAAGTGAACCAGCAGAAAGCAAATATCATCCACGATGAGCAACAGCCAGGCGTTTAGCGCCAAGGACGCCGCTGGTGATGGAGAAAACATCATGCCCAAGGCCTCAACGTGCAGGCTCAATTTGGAAAATCCAGGTACGATGCCCAACCCTTCGCACTGCTTCGTTGTCGAGATGTCAACTCACCTCGGCCTGGTGCCCAGATACGGTAGATAAATTTAAATCGTAAAGATACAATGCATTGCATTGCCAGTGTACAAGGGAAAGAGAGCAAAACAAACTGGAAAGCAATAGTCACAACAACCAGATTCTCGCAAACTACATCACTTCTGGATAACCTCTGACCCATTTTTCCGCCGACTAGCCGCAGTCGTCCGAGTATCACTTCGAGTGAGGTTACTTATTAGACTCTTTTGGCGGTAAGAGCTCCCCGGCGTCGAGGGGTCGGCAATCGTAATTCCACCCCATTCAACTCCACTTTCAGCTCTACGAACTGGTTTGATCATCTGTGGTGGTTGACCCTCATAAGGATCAAAGGAATTTGACATGTCCCCTGGTTCTGAGGACTGTTCAACCATAATATTCAATTGATCGTCTCCAAGATCGTCTGGGTCTAGCGGCTGGCTCTCGGGATCGTGCCACAGATAATTTGGTCGCAATGGAGGTGATCCTAGAGCAATCCCTTGGATGACCTAAGCATAATAGAAGGATGGGTCACAGTGGCTCATTTGACATACAGGAATCATACCATAGCATGGCTTTGGTTCGACGAATCGGTCTCAGTACCCTGTTCATGCCCTTGAACGGAAGGCAACTTCACTTGCACAGTCGAATAATGATAGACCTCTCGCTTTTGCGACGTCCGTTTTCGCCAGAGGATCCATGCCACAACAACGAACCCCGCAAACCCCAGAACTGATCCAGCGATTATGGCTGCCACCACGCCGGAATTCGATTTCCCAGTGGCACCAATAACATCAGGCGGAAGATCGGTTGTTCCAGAGTCCCCATCGTCGAAGAGAGGCACAACGCCGTCCGGAACCTTTATGGTCTGGAATGGGAGACTAGCTCCAAGTTTAGTAACTCCGGTCGACAAATGAAGTGTGGGGTATTTGCCTTAGGACAAGAGGTGCAAAAATGGCACCCTGTGCGGGACTGCAGCATAATATTAGATCGTGCCTTGTGGTTCATAATGCATGCCATACCTCGCCATACCACCCTGAACGTCTACAGCCCCCGAGTTTGGGTCGTAAGCTACCGGATTTGGGGTATACATCAAGCCATATGTCGCTCGAACGTGCACCATGTTGATGAGTGTATCACGAGTGGTCTGATTGACTGCTGCCGCTGCAGCAAACATCGTCCAATCTAGCAAGGTTTTGCCCTCCTCAGGTCCCCGCCCACAAGAGCGGATAAGCCAATGAACTTACGAGACTGGGCTACCGAAGGGGCATTGCTATCGACAGGCAATCCATACGGAGGAGCTACAAGCCGACCCGTCAATCAACGCCCAAACGCCGGGTCCTCCGGTGAACCCCACATACCTGTCGACGATAACGTCTGATAAAACGCATCTTGCTTTTGGAATACCTGTCCGACACCCCAAATCAGCCTTCTTTTCGTCTTGTCACCCTCGAATAAATGCTCCGAACCGTGTCATCCACCACTTTAATTTGCAGCAATCGGTCAGAGAAGAGGTTGTATGTCATCGACCAAGACTCCGGATCATCATAAGTTGACATCACACGGTCTTGGGTGACTGCCAAATCGTGCCATTGGGCTGCATACGATGATGCCATCGCCTACTCTGTATTGAGTTGCTAAGCTTTTTCAGGGCTTGGTTTGGAACTACCTCGTATCTTTGTGAATCACTCGAGCGTCCAAGAGCGCCACTGATCCCCGCCATAGCGCGGAGCGCGATGATACCCTTGATTGCAACGTTCGTGGCATTAGGTTTCAACGAAACACCAAAAGATTCGCTAGGTGTCTGACGTCAACGAAACCATATCGGAGCAAGGAGGAATGCCAAGGCAGACATACAAGGCAGGAGGGAGGAGAGCATGCGTAGCAAGGTATTCTGCGAAGCGCTTGAGCAATCCGTGATACTTAAATATCAGCGATCCATCTCCACTGAAAGAAGCATGAGCATGAGCAATTAAGAGCATGCTTGCCGAGTCTAATAGGAAGAAGATTAAGATTCTGGGTAGATCGATAAGGATCACTCACTATCGACCGCGGCAGATTCTGCATCTGCACCATCTCCGAGCGCTGACGGGTATGCAAGACCTGCCAAGAAGATAAACTCCCGGTGATTAATGGTCCGATGGCACGAACCAAGATCTGAAGCGGCATAATCGTTCTTCTCCAGCCAGAATCCCTGATATTGGATCAGTGGATCAAGAAGAAGCCCAGGCAAAGTACTGTTGAAGTATAGAAACGCCGGAAGAGCTGCATATATCGTGTCCAAAGAATTTACACGTCTATTCACCCATGATTTTTGCAAGAAATTAAAGTATGTAGAAGAAACTCACTGTGAAAATCCGATATCCTTCATGAACACTTTAATATCTGAAGTGTTCCAGTGGCCGTTTCTATCTTGTGAAATGGTGATATCGAGTGCCCCAAAGACTTGCCGTGTAGAAAGGCTAACCAGGTCTACGTATTGAGGAGAAATGGCACTTGCATCCCCGAGTACCTTGGCTTCCAACGAAACTGCTCGGTTTGAAGCAGCAGGATAGTCGCTTGCAAAAGCACTGATCTAAGGGAAAGTTATTCAGATCGTCGTTGTCATGCGGTGGCGTGTCTTACAGTTTCGTCCATTGTAGCATATCGACTCATAAAGAGCGGGAATCGTTCTTGTGGTCCTGTTTCAGCAGTATAATCTATACTTGGATTGTGGACAACTCCAAGCGCCCATACCACTGAAGATGAACTCGACAAAATATTCCCCAAGTCCACCGCTAGGGCCATTGTTGGCGTTCGACTTATGTTTCTGCTTCAGCTCAATCATGAGGAAGGAGAGTTGGACTTACTCCTGAATTGCTCGCCATGAGGAATCAGTTATATTGCCCAAGTCCCCAGATGTTTGGAATTGGGCTCGCGAGTCGACGTCACCTTGAACACTCCATGATAGACCAAGACCCTGAACAAAATTCGTGAAGCATAGAAAATGAGCTGAGAAAAACACTTACTGCTTGCATCGCAAAATATACTGTGCCACCTTCCGCAATCTCGTCAATCTCCTCTTCGTTTGAGTTATCATTGTCAAGTCGTTGCATCTGGTGGTAAATAACCCCCTCCAGTGCGGTCGTATTCCATTGCACGATGGTGCTCTTATTTGCAGAGACAAGATCTATCGAAGGTTTGCTTAGATGTGCAGGACGCGACTTACCGGCGATAAAACTCACCTCCGGTAATATCAGAATACAATTGCACAGAATGAGGTGCACCGTCAAGAGAATTGACGTCAACTGCAAAATATGAAAACGGCAGAGATTGAAGGACCAGATCAGCTGGCTGGAACACGCGACCTAGCTTCAGTTGGAGGACGCGTAAGTGGTCAAAACGCACCTCAAGCGGACTCAAGTACGTAACGTTCAACAAAACTGGACCCACTTTTGCTTCTATTATCGTCCTCGTCGGTGTAATCTTTTGACTCGATATAATTGCTGGATTTCCACCAGCACCCATCCACTGATACGCGATTCCATCGACTCTTGCATATCCCGCCCATCCCAGCGGCTACCACGGCCATTTTCAGGACATATCGCGACGCAACAGAAACGCGAGGCTGCTCACCAAATTATTCCACGTCGACGGCCAGACAAGACGCGTCGCGTCCGTTGTATCAAGCCAACAGTTCAAATACGGTGATCGAACCGCCAACGGTACCGCACCAGGCGTGAAGCCATCCGTCTGCGCCCAACTCAGCCTCGTGTTCCAGACCAAGTTGAAACCGATGGCATTCAACACCAAAACCCAAATTTCCCAGGCCATGCTCGGCGCGATAACCTGCCCTCTTCAACAATCTCTAATTCCTGGCTTGCAGAATTTCACCGCCCACTTGGACCCACACAAATCGCCTCTGTAATGTGTGCAGTGTGCACTGTGAATCGCGTCGGCCCTACTTGACCGACTCGAATAACGCGTGGCCCAGGAACTAGTCTTGGAAAAAGTCTTGGGCCAACAAATGACCAGGTCACCAGAACAGAACAGAGGGTGATTCGAGAAAAAGGGCTGAATGGCTCAACGTGCATTCGAAACGCGTCTATAGTACTCGTGCCAGATCACCGAGCATCCCGATTCCCCGCGAACCCTTCAAGATTTCCTATCAGAAAGGAGAGTTAGACGCGCACGCACCTCCAGGGTTTTGGCACTGCCTATCCAAAAAGCCCAAGACGGAATCAAACGGCACCAAGTGATCAAAATTTAAGCCCCGTGGATTCGACGGCTTGTCATCTTATCATCATCACCTGGTCGTTCTTGGACCCTGCATTCTGGCAGATTGGATGGATACCGTCAACTCCTCGGGGTGTCCTTAGCTGTCTTGATGCTGATTGATCCATTGCCAAGCTCATTCACTCGCAGGTCTTTCTTCTGTCAACGCATCACCGCAGAGGTACTTTTGCGCATATATGTCACTACCCACCTTCTCCACGCCAGCAGGTTGTTCATCTGACCACCAAACCCGAACATCTCGCGATCAGGAATTCCGCAATAGGCTACTTGGACGTGAACTTCGCAGTAAGCTACCGGTGGTTGCGAGGACGACAGGGCCCACCCTGAAACGTTGAAGCTCGCCTCCTTCCTTTGTGGCTAAACTTCGAACTTCAAGGTGAAAAAGGACTGTAATCACACTTGCGCCCATCTATTCACGGTCGCCACGGTCATTTCTTACGTGAACTCAGTACGTTCTCCACTTTCTTCCAGGCAAAGGACATTGACACGTCCACCGCAAGACCATCCGTCAATCCCAAGCTGTCTTGCTTATCCCTTACGGAGGGGCAGCAGGCTTCTATCCATCCATCAACCACTAGTAAGTAACTCGGACGTATTTCATCCAAAACTCCAATCCCACACTAAAGTTACTAACAGGCCTAGGCCCTCGACTTGAGCTCAAGTCAACTTCATGGGCCTTCACGGTCCGGTGCTATTGCCAGCGCTCCCTCAACACTCCATCTCACGGCCACAGTCAAACCTGACCCCTACATACGCATAATCCATCCACCCTGATCCGCACCCCGGCCCTCTCAACTCATTAAACCCAATTTCCAATTGCAAATTAACTTCCCCAACCCAATCTTTCCCACAAGCCCACGTCCACACACCCAAAAACTCAAGAAATTTGAATATATGTAAAGTGACATGTTGACTTTTCCGCAATCGACGAAGCGACTACCTGGAAAATCATCTCGTTATCAACCTCGTTGACTTCGGAATCAAAGTCCCTCCGTCCCTCAGGTTCAGGCTTTCCCAAGTTCCTTCTGCCAGCGGACATTCGCACCTATACTCACACCCATGTACTGAGTAACCCATCACTTGGCAGAACCAGAATACACTCGCAGTGGCACGCCACGCCCTTCAATCCAACTAGGGTCTTCATCTCAATTATAGGCATTCATCCGTTTCTATTCAAATTCTCCAAACCCTTTCATCAAGAAGTCTCCATACATTCGTTTTGTTCGTACGTAACATCCACTCATACCATAGAACACATGGCACACACATCCAGTACGTAACTTACACGGTTCACCCAATAACGTCAATCAGAATTTTCAAGAATTTTGGCTACGTTATCCCTACACCCCAAGGCCACGCACAAGGCCTCACTGTGTGCATCACCTTTGGTATTTTGATCGGCAAACTCGTAACTGGACATGAACGCGAACATATGCATGTTCAAGCTTCTTCGAATTCTATCACATCGAGTTCCTCAGTTCTTGGTTCGAAGTCGTGAATCGGGAAGTACATGCATGGCATACACACGGACAGTACATACAATTGACTCAATTCGAGCACAGTCCCAAGTCAACTTTGCGCACCAAGTTCCCTGTCAAATGTCAAATCTTCTTTACTTCCGAGGTTCTTGACCGAACGCCGGTACTGGACCTGAGCCCTTTTTCCTGATTCCTGAAGCCTTGAGGGTTGACAACGTTGATTAGTTGACTCCGTCCGTCCCAACAGGTCCCAACAAATGTCGAGTAGAACCCCCGAACCCCTTACCTTCCAAAATACCACGCCGACACTTCCAAATTCCAAAACACACACGAAAAAATTGAACGTTGAAAAATGAATAAATAATTAATTGACATCAAATTAAAGCACACACAGGGTTGAACAACTCATGGCAGAGGGATACAAACATCGGGGGAACGGACGGACGGACTGAGGACGCGGGGAATGAGAAGAAGAAAAGGAAGGAGGGTGAGGTGTTCGTGAATGGGGTCGTCGTAGGTATAGTGAAGTTACACACAAGGAAGTGGGAAGAAGGACAAAAAACAACTAATATGGACAAAAAGTAATGATTTCACATCACAAGAGAAAGTAGTACTAGTAACAGCAAAGTAAGTAGGCGTCGTTTTGTCCGTCCGGATAAAATCATGAACGTCGTCGTATCAAAACATGTACAAGGGGAGCCGGAGGAAGCGACAACCAACCTACCAGATCATGGGCAGAAAAGACTCATTAACGAGGTTCCTGTTCAGATCCGAAAGTCAGTCAATTGCGATCACCGAGGTAGTTAAAGGAAACAGAACGTACCCTTTCGATATCCCTCAACTGGGAGTGCGCCAGGGCTCTGGCAGAGCTATGCACATGATGGGGATTGGGAACGTCGTGACAAACCTCGATCGACTTAATCCAAGAATGCGCCAGACAATCCTCGATGCATGCACGGTGATTGGGATCAGGCTCCAACATCTTGCGGATCAATGGTCTACATGCACGGGGGGAAAGGTTGTTGATCGTTGGTGGGCACGCAGATATCGAAGTGTTGGAGTTTGCACAAGCCGTTGCATAGGCAGCATAGAGGGTGTCCGTTTGAGGTTGAGCCGCACGCCAAGGAAGCTCTTGGAAGTGAAGACAGTAGTATACGACACCACAAGCCCAGATATCGACTAGTCTCGCGTCATAGGCTGTTCGAAGCAACAGCGCGTAGATGTACCGAAAAGGGAAGAGCATAAAGTTAGGCTCACGTCCGGTACGGGACAGGGACGCAAGAAAAGGCTAAGGACGCTCACGTTTGCCCAAAAATTGCTCAGGAGCAATGTACGGTTCGCTACCACATAAGCCAGTTGACATATGGATCGTGGCTTCCCAAGGGAGACGATAAACTGTGGATGCGCCATAATCGCCGATCTGGAGAAAGAGAGGTTCAAGGTTATGAGATGATTTTCAGGGGTACAAAAAAAGCCTCAAATGACGCACCTTGAGTTGCCCCTTCGTGTCGAAGAACAGGTTCTCGGGTTTTATATCACGATGGGCGACACCCTGACTATGGAGATATCCAACGCCGTTGAGGATCTGCTTAAAGCAACATTCCACCTCGCTCTCAGACATGCCTCCCTTCTTGATCGCTGCATACAAATCGCCACCAGGACAGAACTCCATGACCTCACACCAGTGCTGGCCCTCGTCTTGAACAAGATCGACGGTCTCGACGATGTTGGGGTGGTGAAGAGTGGACGATATACAGAATTCGGCGGTGAGTTTCTTGATATATTGCTTCTCCGTCTCGTTTTTGCGGCGTTTACGGAATTCCTACCATCGCCAGCAACTAGTCAATCTCTGGAAGAGTAAAGAGGACCATAGGGGCTCACCTTGACAGCATATAGCTTCTCTTCTGTCCGATCCCACTTGTGGGCAAGACGAACAACAGATGTAGCACCTTTGCCGATGGCCACCTTTTGGCAAACTCCGTACTTTTTCGATAAGCTCGTAGCACTATCGCCGGCTGTGCTCTTGGCGACACCAGCGGGGCCTTCAAAGTCGGAATCTGACTTTCTGCTACTAGCGGATTTTTGCGATGAGCGGCGAGCCAATTTGGGGCCATTTGCCAACAGATCCTTGAGGTTGAACTTGTGGCTACCGGAGTCCGAGTGAACAGAAGCTGGCTTGCCATTTCTTGTGGAGACTACAGGAGACGTAGGAGTGGATTCGGGCTGTGGCTTCCCGGGCCCACCGGTGATCTTTCCACCGGACGTGCCCGCCGACATGGACGGAGCTCGACTGGGAGCCTGACTCGGAGGACGCGTCGAGGGCTGGCTGGCCCAATCGCTTTCGGACGTTGTGGGCGATGAGGTGGAGGAACCGTTGGTGCTGGGACGTTGTTGGTGATTTGGAGCGGGTTGCCCCTTGGTGGGATCTGCGGATTTGAGAATGGCGGATTTGGGCTCTTGCGCAGCAGTGGGGTCCTGTGCTGTGGTGACAAGTTTCTGGAGCGTGGTACGAGTGTGGCCTGGGTGCTTATCGTGGGCCCCAGCTTCAGGGGACGGGAGGGGCACACCGGAGCCGTTCCTGTGGTGAGGACGGTGGTGGGGATGGGTGGCGTTGGCGGGGGTGACGGTTACAGAAGAGGCGAGGCTGCCTTCATGTGGTGGTATGTCTGAACCATCCTGAGCTTCGCTGTCTGCCTGTATCGACCCTTCTGAGGAATTGAGGACGGCCATGGTAACTGTGGTGCTTGAGTAGAGGATTTGTAAAGATGAAACGGTTGAAGAAGTAAGAGATGAGGGTATGTTGAGAAGGACGCAACGGCTTGTGAGGCAACTTCTAGAGGGAAACGATCATGGCGTCTGCGATGAAGGATGTAGTGTGGTTGGTGAAACCAAGGGTCAAGTGGTAAATGTGGGATCTAAACAATCAAACAAGGTCGCACGGGGCAACCCTGGTTGGGACGGACAGTGAGCTCGTTCCTTAGGACGACCGAGAGGAACGACCTGGACGATGAGGAGGGAGGGGGCAGCAGAGAGAGCAAGTGGTGGGAGGGAGGAACAAGCCAGGAAAATCGAGCGGCTGGGCTTGGTTTTCATTGGCTGGGGAGCGGATTGGTCAGCAATCGCACGGGCACAGCAGGCTGGTGTGGCACCGGGACAGGCATTCTGCAGATTTGCCCAAACGAAACGCGAGATCCAAACGCATCCATGACAGGCACGCCCATCACCGTCATCGCCCGGCCGAATCCCGTCCGCCGTCCTTGTGATCCGGCATGGGCTACAGTGCAATATATGGATCAAACGTGGTTCTCTCTAAAGGGCCTGCCAATGTCCTGACACCACGCCCTTGACAGCTGATTGCCTTGTTCCTATTTCTCTTTATCCTCGGGTGCGTCTTTCGTGCGATTCCGATCGTGGCGGTGACCACCCAATTCTGCTGAACCCTTCCTCCATCCGCGATAACAGAACTTCACGATGGAAATCCTCCCATACATTCGTCCAGCATCATCCGATTATTCACAGAATCCCACTCCCCGAACCGACGAACTCACGGCCTATGGCGATATTCCCGCAGTGCCGTTGCCGTCGAGATAGCGCTTGTCATTTAGTAGACATGGGGTTAGTCGTTCCGAGGTTTGCCATGTTTTGCCATGATGCATCGCTTCATCAACGCCATATATCACTCTCCCTCGCCAGATATTCCTCGCATCTCCCGCGCACACGCACACTTCCAACACCTCCCTCCACGTTGTCGCCCAGTCCCCAAGCACAAGATAAAATAGATCCAGATTTCAGCAGCGTGGATCGCAAATCGTGACACAATAATTTGACGTGGCCAGAGACTCCCTGTTTGGTGCGATCAACCCCGAGGACCAAAGAGCGGACCGAGATGACGGACAGTGTGAATGGTGGTGATAATTCCCCTTCGAGTTTGCACGCCCAAAGTCAGCCACATATACAAAAATTCGAGGGCGCAAGGGTACTTCAACCGAACTGTCGCTGACGTACAGATATGAATGAAGCCTTATGAAGCCTTGCGGTCGTCCAGAGAAGAGGCGTGCATTTCGGGGGGTACACGTTCCGCAGGGATATCTAATGAGTAACTGGGATTTAGAAAGGAAAAAGGAAAAAGGAAAAAAGAGGACGTGTTCGAGCTCCTTTGACGTACAACGCTCAACCACCGATGATAGGTAATCAAACCTCCTCAAACGCCAGGGCTTGGCCACGAAGGAAGCCCTCAGATTGAACCGAAAGTAAAAGTCTATTCAAGGTAAGCTACTACCTGTGCCATAGGTACCGTATCTGCGCTACCGCATCGTGATACCCCTTGAATGTCTTGAAGAGGAAATAATCCAAAAGCGCCCCGAATGTTTGAGGTTAAAACGTAACGTCAGATTTGGCGCACCTTTGCAGATGACGTCAATCGAGACCGGGGTTGAGACAGCCTTTCCTAGTTCCAGTTATCAAGTTATCAACGAAATCACTGTCGTACAGGACGGAGCATGCATAGACGTGAATGCAGTAAAGTGCTCCATATCCAATGTAGTACTCCCCTTCGAGAAGCAACTATCCGGGTAAGGAAAAAACCATGCTGAACACTTTTCGCAAGAAAGGAAGCTCGAACGAACGAGCAAAATGCGCTGACGTAGAATTACCCATGACAGGAAGGTGGTGTATGAAAAGGCGTCATCAACGGTAATCTAGGTCGCACCGTTACACTTGTGGGTGAAGTAATGGCTCTCAAAGAAGAGCAGAAGACCAACCACGAGCCTGAGCCGTCGTCGTAATTTTCCCGCCACAAGAAGTCCGAAGGTGCGATGGTGAGATGCCGTAGGACCACGAGAACAATAATATCACAGGAGACCCGCCGATGTTGTGCATTTTACTATTATTGCCAAATGTCCACGTCGGGAGATTGGGGAAGGAGCCAGAACCAGAAATATCAAACGGAAGAGCGCTCCGGGATGACGGCCAAAGAGAATCCCGAGTCCGGTGCAGAAAGGAGGTGTGGCCGATCCGATGTCAGTTCCGAAGGTCAATCGATGGGTCTCGTTTCCAGGTCGTGTAGGTCCCGAAATCGTTCAAACAAGACGGCTGCAAACCTGCGTTCCAGAAAATTTTCGTCCAGTCAAAACGGAGAAATTTGACGAGTGTCATGTGACTTAGAACTGTATAGCTCTCTTCGGATTAAGGTTTACTGTGGCTTGCTGACATCAGCAATTGAGGTGCCGCATCCCACACTTCGAGTCAAGCACCCCATCGACGTTCACCTCAAGACCAAGGTATGCTTCTTCGTCGTCCAAATCGTCCAACTCGCTAACATATCTCCTCATTACCCTCTCAGCATCGACTCCAACCATGGGTATGTCATCTCACATTCAGAGATAGTCATCTCGACTGATCTGATCGTCAGTCAACCTGCGGTCTCAAAAACGCCTCGCCGCTAGCGTCGCCGGCGTAGGCAAACGTAAAATCTGGTTAGACCCCGCCGAACAAGCAGAAATCGGCAATGCCAACTCCCGTACACATGTCAAGAAACTGATTAAAGACGGACGAATCATCATCAAACCCACCACCATCCACTCTCGTGCACGGACGCGGGACCTTCTTGCTGCAAAGCGAAAGGGTCGACACACCGGTCCTGGTAAACGTCAAGGTACAAACGAAGCTCGTATGCCTACAAAAGTACTTTGGATGAGAAGACAGCGAGTGTTGAGACGGTTGTTGAGGAAGTACCGAGAAGCTGGAAAGATTGATAAGCACCTGTGTGTAGCCCTTTCCCCTCCTTTCGTTAAGGTAGAGGTACTGATGACTGCGGTAGATACCACTCCCTCTACCAAAAATCCAAGGGTAATGTCTTCAAGAACAAGCGTGTGCTTATGGAATACATCCACAAAGCTAAGGCTGAGAAGAGCCGCACAAAGGTGCTTTCAGATCAAATGGAGGCCCGTCGGGTCAAGAACAAGGCAGGTCTATTTATTTTAAAGACCTTATCTTTGGCGCTCATGTGTTATCTGTCAGGCTGTTCGGGAACGTCGTGCTGCCCGTCTGCACGAGAAGCGACAAGCATTCCTCGTCGTGGAAACATCAGAGACCAAGGAGTAGAGATAAAGCACCTGTACTTCATCGCATTCCCCACATCCCATGTCTATTCCATCCCGCTTTTGTATTATGGTGCATGCTCCCGAATGATTACGCCATGGCCATGTTTCGCACGAGAACTCTTCGATCTGAGTGAAGTTCGAACAGCATCCACAATTCATAAAATCGTCAAGGTTAATCCATACATATCGTGTATCTACTAGGCTTGGTAAGATGGCGGAGGGTAATCTGGTATTGAAATCGGGTTATTCACGGGGTTCGGCGGGATTGGGGTAGAGTCTATACGTTCCGTAGGTGGAATATGGGCTGGGTGTGGAGGTGGTGGTTCTGGAAACTCGGGGGCAGGAGGATTCCGGGCAGGACGTGCTGAACCACGACCGTTATTTAGTCTCGACGGCGGGCCGATACCATGATACCGTGGTTCAGCGAAAAGCGGTGACTGGGATTCAGTCCGCTGATGTGGACGTTGTTGAGATGAAAGGCTATTCGTGGGTGGTGACATGAAACTTGGTAACGGTCCATTGTTTTGTGTATTTCTTCCGGCGTTGAGACTGAATGAATGAGGTTGGAAACCTGTGATTCTATCCCTTCGCATCCGGCTTCGACGGGCTACTCTGCAGAATACGGAGAATGCTACTATTGCGACGACTGTGTGTTGTGTGTGGGTCGGGGAGATACGGATGTGGGTGGAACGGGGAGAATGGGATTGGTTAGTGTCATGATTAATATGGACGGACGGATGAAATTCAATTGAAGGATGAAGAATAGAAAGAGAATGTGAAAATATATGAATAGCTTCAACGAGGGAATGAAATGGTACGAAATGGAACTTGACGACGCATGCTGCAATGTACCGTACGGGAGTTCAAAGGACACTTTGGGATAAAGTGGCCCATGACCCACCCCTTGAAGGCTTGTCAGGTCTGAGGCTGTTGTGCATTTCCACTCGTAAGAAATGTAGAAATGCACGTCGTGTGCTCAAAGACGAGTT
Source organism: Pluteus cervinus (assembly GCA_004369065.1). Classification (NCBI taxonomy): domain Eukaryota; kingdom Fungi; phylum Basidiomycota; class Agaricomycetes; order Agaricales; family Pluteaceae; genus Pluteus; species Pluteus cervinus. The sequence goes on along the minus strand of ML208294.1, from coordinate 108,875 downwards.
GTTATGCCGTATCATGTACGTCGGGTGACCTTTCGAACCAGAGATGGATTATGAAGGGGTTTGGATATGGAAGTGCGTGGCGGTGGTAAGCCACACACCCATAGAGTACCGTTAACGTATTCGTAACTGGTACCGACGAAAGGAATGCAATGCAATGACTGGAAGATAGGCAGGATCATCCATCACTGCCAGTTCACAATTTCGTCATCCATTCCAACTTCGTGCGTCATACATCATCGTTCAAAACGACCAGAAGAAGGTCCGAGATAAAGTAAGTGAAGAAATAAAAGAGGAAAGATAGAAAAAAGAGGGAAGATAAGGAAGGAAGAAGGACGTACGAACGCTCACTCCAATCCCGAATAACTCTGCTTTATTCGTACATGTCTCCCATGTATCAGTGTCACTGTAAACGTCGTTGCGTAGATCAGTTATATGATCTTCATCTCCACCGTATCGTCAAATCAGAGGAAGTGCACGACCTCTATCCATCCTGGGGAAGGATGGGGGGGCCTTCTCCTCCTAATGACCGCCCCAGCCCAGCTGCGCAAAATACGTCCGACCAAAACGCAAACACAGTATTCACCTATTGAAACAAGTACCGGCAAGCACCGGAACGGTCCAAGAGGTGATCACGAGAAACACACTCAACAACACCCTAGACGGTGTCCGCGTTGACATGCTTTAACGAAGACAGAGGGCAGGTGGGAAGAAAAGGGGAACAGATGAAGGAAAGAAGACAAGAGACGTCGCTCGAGTGATATATCTAGCGCCTAGACCTCAGGCGACCTCGGGGGTCATTGTGTTGAGCAGGCGTGGGAGTAACATCTGCGCAGTCGTGCCTGGCGAAAATAGCGTATGTGGACGACCTGTGCGTGAACACTGTTGGATAGGTCAAGCACAAAGTGTTTGGAGGCTGTTGCAAATGCTCGGCGCGCTCACTGCCCCCCGGCATTGTATTTGTAACCAGCCCAACAAAATCAAGCATGCCCCTCCATGTAAATCATAATGCCGTTCCACGGTCATTCGCGCTCGGCTTCGGGGCAGCTCGGATGGATGGAGAACGGATTCGCTGATGGCGATGGATGTCGATCGTACTCTTACCTCGGACTAAAAGGCGATCATCTTCGTGTTTTAGGCTTCCCCCGCGGTGGTTAATTCATAAGAGCGTTTGAAGTGCAAAGGTGTCCCGAAGGCATGGGCTCGTCAAATTCATATCGACACAGAGCTGAGTTTGCGATGCCATAAGTGATAATTCGTCATGAGGGTGAACAATAATACAAGATATGCATGAATCGTGTTCTGCGAAGATTAAAATATGCCGTCTATGCTCCATCGCTACCTGCACAGTATGTGAGCACAAAAAAGAACCGAATAACTGAAATGCATTGCGTACCAGACTCTTTTGTCCATTGGTCATGTTGCTCGATGTCTTTGAGAGTGACCGTAGGTCGTGTATTAGCCAAAGACTTGAGGAAATCAACCATACGAAGTGGTGGTTCGAGAAGTTCATCCGACTCTATGTCAGCCCAAGTCCTCTCCTCTGCACCGGGATCCCCAGGTGAACATGGCGTCCACTTCGTAAGACTACCGGTATCCGGGTCGGCCACGCGTTTGAAGTGTGTCGCAGTGTTCACCTTGCGGACAGGTTGCATTAATGCATCCCGAACTATGATCGATATATCAGACCCTGAATAACCATCCGTCTTGTCTGCTAACGACCGAAGATCTTGAGGTGAAAGGTCGTGAGGTGTATCACCGATATGAATTTCAAACATCCGTTTTCGAGCATCAGGTCCGGGTAGGGGTATATATATGCGCTTTTCAAACCTAAGATGGTGATAAGTGAATGATTGAATGATTGAAAGGTCACAAACCGTCGTTTAATTGCGTTATCAAGCTGCCAGGGTATGTTGGTTGCTCCGAGAACGAGAATACCTGTATCATCATGTCCCACACCCTGCATCTGAACCAAAAACTCCGTCTTTATCCGTCTTGTTCCGTCTGATTCGCCTTCATTGCGGGAGCCAGCCAGGGAGTCGATCTCATCAATGAAGATAATTGAAGGTTTAGATTCCCGAGCAAGTTCAAACAGCTGCTTTACGAGCCTAAGAATAAGTTAGACTCTGGACCCCAGATGATATAGAAGCCTCACCGTTCTGAGTCACCCTGCCACTTACTCACGAGGTCGCTCGAGCTCACACTGAAGAATGTGCTCTTCGCCTCGGTAGCAACTGCCTTCGCCAAGTAGGATTTTCCGGTACCAGGTGGCCCATACAGGAGAATACCTTTCCATGGTGTCCGCTTTCCGGTGAAGAGATGAGGAAACTTGATAGGGAGAATAACGGCTTCTTTCAACGAGTCTTTTGCAGCTTCAAGACCGGCAACGTCATCCCATTGGATATTAGGTTTCTCCGATAGAATGGCACCGGACAACCCCGCTCGAAGCTTCTTCACCTCCGGGTCCTCGCCATCATCTTCACTGCAAAGTTCAAAGCTAAAACAAATTGTGATAGAAATATCAGAGATCAACATACCCTTTACCACCACCGTTCCCGGCCCCATTAGCACCAACAGCACGTTTAGGACCATTGTCCGTGACTGCCGTCAAATGGCTCTTCAACATCTCGGCACGAGCAAGATACTCATTGATCTTCGTTCGAATCAACAACTTGGATTTCTCGTTCTTCTCATCTGCATTCAACTGATCGGGATTAAACACAAGAGAGGCTGAACTGTGGAACACACATTTCAAAGCAAGCATGAAATAATCAAGGGCGTTTTGATACTGCTTGTATGCCTCCGCGTAATTCTGCTTTCCATCTTCCTCAATGGCCCGTTGAACGATGTCAATCGCGCGCTAGAAATACAATTCCTTGAGAGATATCGAAGGAAGTCGAGAAATAGCTCACATCGAGAGTACTTGGGTTGGTCATGACCGCAGCGGTAAGAGCAGTCCAGCAAGCCTGCAATCACCACCTTTACAGCCGTTATTTGCTTATGTTTGAATCTAGGGGGCTTGATTGCCCGATTTGGCTCAGTGAAGCTCAGGAGCTAGATTTACGAAGTGCGAGGGATATCGACTCATTACAACGTGCAGAATGTAAAGACGCCGATACAAAAAAGCAATGAGACATATAAGTAACTAAGTATTGATTATAAAATAAAATACAAAGCAGAAGCCCCGCCAAAATCCACTTGCTTTTTGTTTTCGAAATAGGGACTGCATGAGAGAGTCAGCCAAAGCCAAAGTGAGAGGTGAGATTACCGTCTAGTCCATTGGCAGTCCACATCGCCGTTTCCCGTTTGCCTGTCCGCCGCCAAAGGAGGGAATGGGGGAATGGGGGAATGGGGGAATGGGGGAATGGAGGAAAACACTCACACTTGCAGTGATGGATATCGATGACATGGAGCTGTCCACCTCCACTCCGGAATCTGAAAGAGAAAAATCAACTAAGGGGCGGCGGCGGCGGGCTCACTAACCGTGCATAAACCGAGGATCGACCTTGCGGCCACCCCCCTACCATTAAATCCACCCACTGCAACCCATACCCCCCACGTGAACGTCTCAGTAGAAGTCAACTGCGAAGGTTTCGACTGACGTACGATCTAGACAGAGCGTGTTAGTAAAGGCGAGCATAATAGAGCTAATAGTCACGCACTGTTCTTGAGGAACTTGAGGCTGGAGTCGATGTCGAGACTGAAGGGGGAAAAGGCGTTAGCATTATGAACAGCCTAGGCGGTGGGAGATGGCGGCGAGGCAGGCAAAGGCGACTGTCGAGCTTGTCGGTGAGAGGACCTTCGATGAAACGAAGGAGGTACTTACTATGGCGAGGGCGAGTACGACTACGTGAAATTGCAGCGGCGCAAGGTGGCTTGAGGGGAGAAGAGTGGGGAGATGATGATGGAAAGATGAAGAAAGAGGATGGGGGACTCAAGGAGGGAGCGGCGGCCTTTTATTATGCGGTGAAGTTTGCCTCTGCTTGGAAGTAAATCACGAAAACCATGGTGTTAACCTCGGGAGGATGACTTCGTTGAACTACGACCAAACAGGATCAAACATCCCTCCCAACTGACAACTCGCCTAAGGTCAGCGTGCGTACATAGACAAATAGAGAGAGTGACCTCAACGAAGAGTTTATTGATAGCGATTGCCCTAAGTCGCGTAAAATCGCGTCCCAACGCGAGAAATAGTATTCCGACGCGCTCGTTGTTGACTGTCCTCCACCACCAAGCACAACTGTTCGTCTTTCCGCTTCCCAGCACCTCTGCTTTATCACCTTATCATAACCCTCCTTTCCTCTCGCCTTCTTCGAAATACATGCACTCTCTTCGAGGACCTTTCTCGCCGCGATACTCAAGTTACTCTTCGACTGGTATGATCTCGTGACCTTTCCCAACCCGCTGTTTCTGACAACTATTTCTAGTCGCCGCTCGCTCGCTCACTCGCCTGCACGATGACCGCCTTTACGTTCCGGATACTGACAACACGTTCTCTCACCAGAATCATTGCGACTTCAACGGCAGAACGCCCAACTGCATGGCTGCCAAAGGGTGTACCTATAAATTGTAAGTTGTCGCTATCCTTTTGGTCAATTCATAATTAGCTTAACGATCCTCTTTCACGCCTAAGTACCAATCGGGATGGCTAGGCACCAGTGAGTCGTCATCACCGTTCCTCGGGTTAATCTATATGAAGTAGTCCGGTATGTCCTCAGGCTATCCACCGCTTTTGAGTCGACTACTAAACGACCAATTTTCTTTCAGATACGAATTTGGTTCAAAAGCAAGACGACGACCACGATAATCTCAGGCTTTCCTGGCACTCACTTTTCTTATCGACATCGACGCGCTTCCTCGCTGTCACCATCGACCGGCTGAATGGCCTTAAAAGGTGATGGGGAGGTTGAATTGTCAGCCAGGATGGCTGCACGCTCGGCAAGTACTCGTCATATCTCCCTGGCTGACCTACTAGTTTGAGGACGTACCACCTGTTCAAGATACGACGCTGGCTAGATGTAATATTTTGTGAGTATCTTCGTTCTCTGTTTTTCCCTTTCGTAGGCGAGTGGCCTCTCTCACTTGGTGAGTCCTCACTGGATCTTCCCCGTTACTGATGCCCGGTTGCTGGTAGTCTAGAACCTATGTGTGTTGAGACGAGGCAGTTTTCCCTTTGTCTGTGCATTTGTATTCGCAACGTGATAGGACGGGTGGATGGTGCCACGGTCTTTGCTTGGGGACCACACTCTTCATTGAAATTGGAATTTGTTTCATCCTATCGAGTTATACTGTAACGTGACATCAGCATCGAGTTGCCACTGTAATATTGCATACTGAGTACTGAATAGCAAGTTCAAATGGACCTCAGAGAGCTGATTGATACAATTCTTTGAAGTGTGTAAGCGTTTATGGCGAAAACGCTGGAAATAGTATTGTCCCCTGAGTGGCTGTGTCCTGTTGTTATGCTCAGGCGACAAAGCCAAGCACGCGCTGGTGGCAGCCGTTCTTTGTTCTTGGACTGCAACCTTGACCGCAACGTAACAACCATACGGGAGAGGTCTTTTTCCTTTAGGATGGTAACCTCAAGGTTCTTTTCATGTGAACTTCGGCTGTTGTAAGTTAACCGTCTTGGTATCCATTTATCTTGGGTTTTCCCATTGCACATCCGTTGCTATCCTCGAAACAATATCTATAGGGTTGCACGCCAGTGGATAGCACAAGGGAAAGTACAATGCTTACGGCGCAACCGGACTACACCATTGTATAGAGCGGTTGCGCTCCAGGCATGCGTTCTCCCACATTTTATCCGTGTTTGTACTTCGTGTGCTTTGGTGCATTGGCCACAGAGCCAAACTAGCTCCTTTATAAGCCACACACAGCTCTCCTCTCCTCACCTACACCTCCACACTCCCCGCTACCTCAGTATATCGATTACACCCACACCCACCCTCGTCCAAAACGTCCAACGAACAATCTACTCCAATGGGCGCTCTCGAAGTACCACTCCAGTCAGCAGTATCATCTAAGAAGCTGGGAAAGTCAAAAGTAGTCAGTGGCTCAAAGACAGGAGACCCAGAAACGATCTCCGAGACCGAACGCAAAAAGATAACATCACATCTCGACACCCTCTTCGCCTCACAAGCGGATCCAGAGTATCCGGAAAGCGCGTATCATTGTACATTTACGGTGAGCCCAGAACTTCACCACAGTCGGAGAGGTTACTCACTGGCTGATAGCCAGGAGACGAAGTCTTTGTGAAAGTAAAAGAAGGGGACTGCTGGATCAGAACCCGAGTCTCCAAGCTAAAAGAAAAGAAAGTAACCCGGTGGACGGACAAGGTGAGCTTTTATTCGATTATCCGGAAATTTATATATTCATGTGGCCATGGTTGCAGCTCGGGGTGCTTGCATACCACGTCGAAGGCCACAAAGGCTGGTATGCGCCTTTAAAAGGTGAAATAAAGCCTGCGAATCCAGACATAGAGGACCTACTCGTTCGATATGAGTGCTTACCCTAGGTTTTTATATCACGTTCGACCCGTCTGTGAATCAAGAATATGCTATGTATCTTCAGGTTCTATAATGTGACGTATTCTATGACCATATATTTACCCCCATAAGATGAACGACAGCATGGCTAGGAGTCAGTCTGCAAGTGGGGTTGTCACCATCTGTGGAAACATGTCGGATCTCACTTGCCCAAGATGTCGGTCACGCAAATCACAGGAATGAAGAACCTTTATGATGAGGCTTTATCGAGTCCCACACAAGCAATGCCAGTTATGACAGTATCGCAATTGATCGCTATAATTTCCTTCAAAGAACACTCCACTTCTTTGAAAGAGTGCTAGGTTCCATCCCCAAAGATTTTGTCACATTCTGCTAGGCGCTGGCAGACTTGGATAACCTTTTCATCATCAACATTAGCCACAGAAAACCGGATCCACCTGTCCTCTTCCTCATTGAGTACTGTCCCGTTCTCGTCTCGGAAGAACGAGATAGGTAATGTCGCAACTCCAATTTCCATAGCTAATTGCTTGCATACCACCTCTGCACTGATTCCTTGATATGGATGTTTAACGAATGCGTAATATGCGCCCTGTGAACCAATAATCCAGGTGGACGGTAGGTTGTCGCGGAACAGGGCGTGCCTATGTTGTAGGGCGGCAGAATTTTCGGTGATAAAACCGCGGAGGGAGGGAAGGAGTGGGGCCAGTGCCACCTGAATCTGTCGAGGCGCACAAATCTGAAGGCAGTCTAAGGTGGTCACAACTTGGGCCAAGAATGTGGGCGACCCGACTATAGCCCCTAATCGGAGCCCTGGAACGCAATACGACTTGGAAAATGAGAATAAGTGAACGAAATTTGACCGCCATTGCGTGTTTGAGAATATGTTATGAGGTGCCCCGGTAGGTATAAAATCACGATAGGTCTCGTCAATGACCAAAGCGATTTTGTGCTCTTGTGCGAGTGTAAGGAAATCGTCGAGAAGAGTGGCAGGGTATGTTGAACCTGTCTGTGAGACACTATCAATTGACGTCAAAGGGTGATTTGCTGAGACTCACGGGGTTATTCGGAGTGACCAACACAATTGCTCGTGTTTTGGGTGAGATGAGCCTACGGCAGACCTCGATGGACGGTAAAAATCCGTTTGAAGCAAAGGTTGGAAGAGGAACTGCTTTCATCCCCAACAGATTTAGACTCATTCTAACGTATTGTACGAGTTATTGATGGTAAAAGGACGATCAAGGTGAACGTACTGATGATTAAAATACCTTTCCAACAGGTTTAGAACCTAGTCATCACGAAAGGCTATTGGACTTACCAAGGGATGGGTAAAATCACCTCGTCTCCAGCATCTGCCAGCGCCATGACAGCAGCTACAAAGGCAAGATTACAGCCTGCTGTTATCGCAACATCTTCCTGTAGAATATCAGAATCTTGGCCATAAGCTCGCTTCATTTCAACAGCAAGTCCTTGTCGGAGTCCTTCATCACCAAGAACAGGTAGATAACGATAACCTGTTGTGTCCGATGATGCTTTTGCTAGTGCATCTCGCACCACCTGAGGTGGTGGAATTCCAGGTGACCCTTGCGACATGTCTAGCAATGGTCGATGTGGCGTGGCGGGGTATGATGCGGCCCATTCGTACGCTCTAGCGATCCTGACAAGGGGGTCAGTTCAGGACCACACAATGCGAACGAGACTAACGGTGGCGAAATCGTGGACAAAACACTCCTAGAAAGTCGGAAGCCCAAGCGAGACATGGTTGAACAGAACCTTCAAGTCAATCGCCTGGCAAATCTGTGAGAAAGCTTGAGAAAAAGAGGCAGGCGTTTCGTGGTTGCGGTTAAAGTTAACGCCACGAAGAATTCTCATGCTCTTCGAAAGGCAACTCGAAATCCGCGAAAGATACCAAAGGTTGCTAGGAACAAATCGTTGGTGTAGAGACTAACCCTAATCCATTGATAGGAGAATTTTACAATTACAGAAAAACTAATTTTGCACTGTTCGAAGAGGTAGCGACTCATGTCAAAAGCGATAGCAATGTTCTTCACCTATCGACCATCCAATTACTGTCCCACAAGATCTCTAAACTCTGCACCCCATGTACCCCTCTTCAATTCTTCCACAAATGCATCGAACCGGGGAGATGCGCCAGCGCTTGAAATCCGACTGAGAGCCGCAACAGCACGAAGAGCGCTGCGTTGAAGCTCTGCCGCACGTTCCAGATCCTGTTTGACGGTATCCTTGGTCACGGTTGCGCCCTTCATAGATTTCTCCAGTTCAGGTGTGGCTTCATCTAGTCGTTGGGAAACCGCAGTCGGTGCGAGCTGAGCAAGACGGAAAAGCATCATATGCGAGATGACCTTGATCTCGTCAGAGTTGTCTGCTAACCCGGGTAGGACGCGACCCAGGAATTCGTGAAGATCGAGCTTCGTAAGGCAGGTATCGAGCTGGAGAAGTCACGTAAGGAAAGGGATAAATGTTGAAAAGCTCATCACATACCAGAGTGTACATGGTCTCATACGCCGTCTTGCGCGCCTCAAGACCCTCATCGACTTTGTGCGTCCAGGGACCCATCTGTACTGTCCGGATAAGCTCTGGCTTGATGATCGTTTCTTGGTACAACTTTGGAAGGAGGATGGAAAGGTGCTCCTTGACCAAGTGAGGCTTAGTCCTGGCAGCAGAGTTGAAGGCCGATAGGGCAAGTCGTCGAACGATCTGTAACCTACGATGAGTACGAATTATGTACGACATTCTGCTCTCCTTACCAAATCGCTATCCTGCATCAAGCACAAGAAGTCAACAAGTAGAGGCCCGAGTAACTCGTCGTATGACTGCGAATTATCGGCAAAGGTGTAACGGATGGCAGATACGACAGTGGCACGAGCGGACGCGTTTGCGTCGTTGATACGAGCCTATAACCGGGTCAGCAATCGAATTTCATAACCAAAAATGAAAAAGAACGGACGTGGAGTTGAGGCAAGTACCGCGAAGGGTGGGTAGTTGCTAACTTGCCAAGACAGGCAGCCGCGACATTGCGCGTTGTTTCCTCAGAGTTTTCAGAGTTCTCGAAGAGAGGGACCCAGAGCATATCTGCAACCCCTTCCAATTGACCATGTGAACAATGAGTGACAACCTGATAAACCATAAGTAGTAGTTCGGGGTGAAGAAGTTGGACGGTTACAACTCACCTCCTTGAGTGCGTGAAGAGAAAGTAACCGCTTCTTTGGGTCGACTTCCACCATCTTAACGATAGCAGGGAGGTACTGGTGCAGATTTCCAATAGCGATGTTGCCTGAGATGAGGTAAAGTTAGTCAAAGTCATCTACTCGAAACATGACATACCAGCAGCAAAAGCAGCAGCGGACCGTACATCATCCTGTTCGGCAGTGAAATGCGAGATGACGTTTGGGAAGATCTCGGATTGAATAGACAGATCGCTAGAAGATATTAATCGAAGTCGTTTTCCTAGAACAAAGGAAACGAACATAAATCGGCCGAGCTCTCCAACAATCAAGAGGCTTAGGATAACCAACGACGGTTTGGCTTTCGAGTTGGGCTAAAAACGAACGTTAGTTTCGTATATATGCTGGAAAAGGTGATGATTCCTCACCTTGATGTGCTTAGAGTATTCCGCAATCGTACCAGCAGCGACACCCTGCTGACTCTTGACAACTTGAGCGATGCACTTAGCCACATTCGTAGGGCTTGCTTCGGCCTTAGGAGCCTTCTCGACTGCGATAACGAGATTAGGAACAACGTGGGTAGCAATTTGGTTGTCCGCCTGGACCAATGCAGAGAAGAAGCCCAAGAGGTTGTCGAGAGCGGCACCTGACACTAGAGGTGAATGTGAAATGCGGTAGATGGTAGGAAGGAGGTCTTTTTCAACCTCTGGGAAGGTCGTAGAAGGCGATAACTCGAGGAGCAAAGTGAGAACGCTCAGAGCTTGAGAGAGCAGTGAAATATCCGCTGCAGAGACGTAGCCCTTGACCTGTGTGACTAAACTTGTAGCCAAAGCAGGTGGGAAGCCCGATGAATAGCTAAGAACGAGTCGAAATCGATGAGACGAGATGTAATGTAAATCAATAAAAAAAGATAGGCCATACCTCTTCAGCAAAGTATTCAACGCCACGAAGATTTCGACCTTTCCTTGACGCCCGCTCTTCTTCAACAAACTCGTCACCCAATCAAGACAACCGTTGACCCAATCATCTCCAATGGTAACTTCTTTAGCCACCTTTGTAACGACCTTGACACCATTATCCGTTTTGCCACTAGACCTGCAGATCAACTCCCACTCCTTCTTGCCTTGCTTTCGCACGACATCAGGGGCAGAAATCCAAAGATCTCCGATTACATCTTCAGCACAAGCCCGTACCTCTGCGTCCGTATCATGGACGCTCAACCTGGTAAAGGCTTGATTGTAAAGTTGATCCGCCCAATCTGCACCCTTGAGCGGTTTCAAGGCCTCTAACAGTGCAGAGAAGACACGGAAGGACTCTGCAGCGATACGTGGGTGGCGCTCCGCTACTGACTTGAGAAGAACAGGAGTCAATGTGGGAAGAGAACTCGAGAATGCTGGTGGTGTATGTGTGGTAAAGAAGGAAGCCAGGAACGTCAGGCACGTCAAATGAAGAGTAGAAGTGGACGTAGTAGGCGACTGGGACAAGACTGATTTCGCAGTCGACGCGACCAATGGTACTTGCGTAGATAGGGAGCCCGGAAGCACCGTGAGCAACGTGTTTAGCAAGCTGAATCCGGCTTGGAGTGTTGCAGGCGAGGACTTGGGAGACTTGAGCTGGTTCAAGAGCGCCTTGGAGACGTTCGGAACCTGTCCTGATAGCAGGTTATAGGGGGTTTCCTCCGTACCCACCGCATCAGTATCGCGCTTCCGTTTCCCCCTCGAAGCCGAATCGTCCTTTCCGCCTGGAATTCCACCATATACCGAAGTTTGATTCAAAAGGGCGACATATGCAGCCCAAACTTCTAAGCGTACGCTCTCTTCGCGGTCGCCGAAGCGAGTGATAAGGACAGGAGCGACCTCTTTGTGAATCGAAACCAACAATTCGGGACGGGTTGCAATCACACCAGCAAGAACTTTCGTGGCCGATCTACGGATTTTGTAGGATGTATCTTCGTCATCCGAGTACCTGAAAATACGAAGTCAGTTCGCAGGATTACAGCGAAGAGATTCAACCATACTCGTCCGCCTCAGCCTCTTCGTCGTCGTCGTCGTCATCTGCGTCGGCCATTTCTTCATCGTCATCGTCTCCACCTGCATAATTCTACGCATATATTAGCCTCAGAACATGGAGAAAGGATGGTGAATTACCGGATCGTATTTAATATATTGGTTTCCTACTTGGACTATTTGTCCGAGGTACGGTGAGATTTCAGTGGGACAACGCAACAACAAAACTTCCAGAGCCTATGAAGATATAAGTCCTGAGGTATGATACAGATACGAGAGGGCGAACCTGGAGACTGCCCTCCCGCAGTTCGTCATCATCTCGCTGAACAGCCTTCAATATCCCTGGCACGATATCTCCAAGGACAGGGGCAATTTGCGAGGGCGAATGCCGAGCCACAGCTGCGACTAGCTGTACAGTTGTCCTTTGCTTCTCAAGGTTGATGCTAGGAGCCAAATACGGGAACACATGATTCTTCAACAACTCGCTGAATAAAACCGGTTGAGATATCGGGATGAACTGTGCCAAGGTGATGATGGCGCGTTTTCGGACCACAGGCCGTGCATGTGTAAGGAGGGGTGGTAAGACTGCGAGGGGTTGAGGATCAAGGGCTGTGCTCGATAGGTGATTAGGGAAACGACTGATGAGAATCGACAAGATAGCCAATGTCTCTACGAGCGCTTCTGAAGGCGTATTGGGCTGGAAGAGCTTCGGTAAGTTGTCAACGTGGTAAAGCCAATGTACGTACATTCGAAATTTGACCCAAAAGTTTTGGCGTAAGTTTAGCGCAAGCGGTGGCGGCGATCTTCCCATCTGGAGGCAGCTCAGCCGTAATGGTTTTCAGAGCTGGGCGACATGGTCAGAAAACCTTATGGCAATAGAGAGAAAGTTGTCCACGCACCCAGTCCGGATATATCCCGCAACTCTTCGTCCTTTCCACCAGAAAACTCGATCAGTTTATCCACAACCATTTCCATCTGCGGTTGTCGGATAATCTTAATTAATTGACCAAGACTGATGAAAGGTCAGAAGATGTGTTAAAGAATACAAAAAGGACGTGCCATTTCACAGCTTGATTCTTCACTTCAGATATCTTATCCTCGACGAGAGCGAGGACTTGTTTGAGGACCTTGTTCTCCACAGCTTCATCCCCAACGAAACTATTCAGATCTTGCTTGATCTCTGACATTAGATCATTCAATCCCATAAACCTAACGATACATTCATGAGCACGAAATAATTCACGCAAAGACGCGTTCAGAGACACACCTAAAGTCCTGATCTGGGGACTGCATCTAGATATGTCGGACACGGATGAGATCTTTCATCGCTGGCGACGACGATATGTGCAAACCTTTTCAATCAAACTGTTCATTAAGTATCCCTTCGTCATGTTGGGCAACGTTCAAAGGGGCTAGGGATGAAAGAGGTGGAGAGGAGAAGGCGTAGATTGGCGCGTTCAGTGGCGAGCCTATGTATAATACACCCTCACGTGACAAACGCGCCAGACCGAGTCAGTTTTCGGACCCTTTATCGACGGCGTCAAAGGCTCGAACTAGTCGGAAAAGAGTGCGCGGGGGTAAGTTACAGTAATACAGAAGGGATGTATGGTAATAGGTGTACACAAGGGGGAAGACAATGCTCTACATTTCAAGTTCGTGGTATGTCCAAAATCCAAGGCGTAACCTTAAGGGCAACACGTCGACGTCAAGTTGCAACACATTGTATACTTTTGACCCGGTCGTTCCAGGGGTTGTCGGTTTGAAGACCACCAGTAGGATCGCCTGGGTAATTGAATCCCCAACTCGGTGTACCATCGCAGGAGGTGTTTCTGAGAGAAGGAATGTGAGATCACTGTCGCGATATTAGCATTCGCACTTACGACCAGGCTACACAGGAAGAAAAATTAGAACAAGATCAAAGAGGCCTTCGCAAAGGGTGGTACATACCGGCGCAGTCAGCTCCTGGATCAGGACCCACACTGGAGATCTTATCTTGCAAGAAAGTCTCAATCGTTACGCATTGGTTGAGTGGAAGGAGAGTGTAGGCGCAGCTTCCCTTCCAGTTGATGTCTGTGCAGAAATACACCCCACCTGGTGTCCCTTTCTACAATTTTCAAGACGAAAGTCTAGTTTGAAAGAAAAAGGAGGAGGTTAGTACTTACGTTGTCTGGGGAACCGTCTGGTGTTACCAGCACGCCGAGAACGGAGAGGTCGGATGTGACCCCATTCCAGCCAACACTATACTTCCAGTCCACGTCCGAGACTGGGAGAGCAAGAGTACAAACCAATGTCAAGGCAAAGAAGAGGACCGCAAACAAATGCATGGTTGGCAGGGTGTCGACTGGGCGGAGGTCAACAATGGGGAACCAGGTCCCCCTTCTTTATGTACTTACTGTGATGGCAATTCAATCCATAATTCATATGATCCAGTCCTATAAGTACTCTGGATCCGCGTGCCGGTTCAGTGTGGTTGGGAGGCGGAAAGCTTCGATCAACACAAACGTTTAATTCATGCAGCATGTGGGATTTCAATTTATTCTTGATTAAGCGGTCGCCTCGATGCAAACATCCGATAATGGTATTGGGCTGTATACGAGACGGCTGCAGCTAGTAATGAAATAGCGGATATGAGAAAAGCAAGGAGGCCACGGCCAATTGAAGGGAGAAAACATACCATGTTCAATATATACACTCACTGTCACGCTCGAGGTCGGATCCCGAACGAAGCGGATCTCGTTTGTTATGACGTCAGTAACGCGTCTATATAAACTTCCCGCCATGTTCGTTGGTCTCAGACACTCTTCGTCTTTCGTTTCAACCACCTCACTTTCTTTACACCAACTCGCGCAATGAGCGTTCCTTTCGATGGGCCCGGTACTGCTCCCGACGGTAGCTCGAAGCCAGGAAAGGCGACGACTGCACTTCAATCCCACGTCGGTTTCTTCGACCACGACGGAGATGGTATCATCTGGCCCTCAGACACGTATGTCGCCTGTCAACGCCAGTTTAGTCTGATAATAACAACCCGCCCAGGTTTTGGGGCTTCAGGGAATTGAAGTTCAACGCATTTATCTCCATGTTGGCGATGTTTATCATCCACACTGGGTTCTCGTCAGTAGGCTCAAATATATGCAGCGCATATATGCTCACCTGCCGATAGGTATGCGACTTGGGGTTCATGGATCCCCGATCCTTTCTTCCGACTCAAGATTAACCACATGCATCGGGTGGGATTTCTTGGCTAGACACTGGGGCTGCCAATCTGAATAACTTTTATAACAGGGTAAACATGGCTCCGACTCTGAGGTCTACACCTCGACCGGCGAGTTTTCTAAAGATAGATTTGAGTATATCTTCAAGATGTATTCTGCGCCTCCCCACGAGAGCATGTCCTTCAATGAAGGGGTTCGCATGTTGCAAGGGAATAGGAACGTGAATGACCCAGTAAGCGCGTTCTTGGGGACTACCATGCGCATATACTCGGTTCACACCATCATCAGTTCGGCTGGTTTGCCGCGGTATTCGAGTGGCTTGCGACCTACCTATTGATTTGGCCCGAAGATAGTCGGATGAAAAAACAGGACGTACGTGGAGTCTATGATGTGAGTACCAGTAAACGTTTCTCCGACCATGGATCTGGCTAAATTTGGATGTAGGGTACTCTTTTCTACAAGATTTCTGGTAGGAAGATGGATTAGAGCGCTCCCGGAAGTGTGTCATGGCACGCGTCATCCTGTAAAGTAGTATCAGCAATTGAGATCAAAATAACACAACCGTTCTAAATGTGTTCCAACATAGGTTTCTTATCAGTTGAACAAAGTCGGGTCATCCAGACTTTGAATAATCCTTGTCGGTTCCAATGTGTTAGCTATCAAGAACTTCCCATCTAATGAGGTGTTCGTTTTTCAGTACTCCCGTGAGACCGAGTCCAACAAACGTACTTGGCATGTCGTTCTCCTCCGCCCGCCACACAGCTTCGTCCATATCCTTTGCCACATTGCTGAGAACATGCCGTTTAACCAATCGACTTTGCGCCCTTTCGAAAGGGACTTCAATAAACCAGCGCTCGTCTAGGAGGAGTCCAGCCTGGTTCCACGGTTCGATAGACAAGAAAGTATAAAGACCCTCAATTATCACGATTCTGTGAGATGGAGAAATGGAGACAGCATCCGGTGTGGGGTCTTTGATAGCATGGTCGAAAGATGGTGCAGTGATCGTTGCGGTATCAGACGCTACTGGGGCCCGGAGTGACTGGACGAACGCGACATATGATGGGCCGTCGAATGTCCAATGAATTCCCCTTCTGTCGTGAGCCAATTTAGGATCTGGCATAGCGTCTAATTCTGCTCGGGTGAGATGCCAACCATCCAAGCCCACGAGAATAGCTCTGTCGGGCGTCGTTGATTGAGCTATTAAAGTAGCATTGACAAAATCCGTTAAGATTTGTGCAAATGTCGATTTTCCTGACGCTGGGATTCCTGCTATGCCCACAAGAAGACGAGCGGAAGGGGGTGTGCTGAGCCGGGTTCAATGCGAGGAAGACGAGCGAATTTCCTACAGCACATACTGTTCGAGTTTATCCAACAGGAATTGTGCCAATTCCTTCGCCTGGTGTTCCATTTCTGTCCTCCGAGTCGGCAGATAGTCGCTGGAGAAACGGTTCGAGGACACTGCCACTGCACTGCAATAGCCGAGGATGTGCAACAGACGCTTGGGGATATGGGGCGGCAGGGCCAAGGGTCTGAGCGCCGGAATAAGCGCGGCTCCGTTGATAGCTTCCTCGGAGCCCTTCACCACCTTCAGCCCAAGTCTATACCACAACACTTCATCTTCATTCTTCGCGTCTTACAACTAACATCAAATTAATACCTCACCACGTTAACATTGGATGGCATCAAGCAGCTCCTCGAGCAATGGAAAGATCTTGAAACGGTTCGCAGCACTCCCCGTCAGGCAATCGATCCAATGCTGAGCCAAATCACAGGGCAGACCCGTCGACGATTCAAGACAAGTTTCTAGTGGGTTATCAAGGATGGTACGCACATTGATCTCTCCAGATAGCGGTAGTAGCGTGGGTTGGTCGCCACAATCTCGTACCGTAGCGTCTAATGAGTTCGCGACCTCCGTCTTTTTTTGACTCGCCGTTATCCCCATCTCTTGATCGTGGAGCCATATCTAATCACAGTTTTCTACTAGGTTTACCTGTCCAGGTGATGGAGACCCTATCGCTCCAGGTAAGTCTTTGGCCACGCTACTTGTGCTGTTTTGATAACGAGGATGACGCGTGGATAGATCATCATGGATGGCTACATTGGTTCGACCGTCCGATGAGCGAAGGGGGGAATCCCTGCGTCGATCTTTGGCCAGATGTATCCAGCTATTCGCCATCTGAACTGTATCCCGTGCCTGGTTTGAAGAACAAGTCCGGCGAGCAAGTCTACTTGTTCTCTTCTCGTAACTCAAAAACGGTTCAGAGGTCGGATCGACGTGTATCTTCAATCAGACCATATCATAACTGATAGTCTTGACAGACACTTTAACTGGATGGCACTTCACGGCATCGACGGTGCTTTTCTCCAGCGTTTCGCTGCACAATGCGACCTTGAGGCTGGGAATCACGGAATTATGCGTATTAGAGACGAAGTTGGTGATTTGGTGAAGGAGGCAGCTGAGAAGGAAGGCCGAGTGTTTGCCATAATGTGAGTTATACTTTTTTGGGCTGTTATCATTGCTCCGACACTTAGGCTTTCTTCCCGCCAGGTATGATGTTTCTGGCGTTCCAGCCGATCGCCTGCAACGGATCATCGAGCGCGATTGGTTACACCTGATTCACCAGCGTGGCATCATAGATAGCCCAAATTATCTGAAAGAGAAAGGGAAGATCGTCGTGGCGTTCTGGGGTGCGTTGCTTGAGCTTTTTTCGTACATTCGTCTCAACTGAAATGTGTTGTCAAGGGTTCGGTTTTGACAACGCTGGACACACACCTGCTCTTGTTAAAGCAATTACGTCCTACATCCGCAGTGTAACCCCTGGTGGTGCCTACATCATGGCCGGAGCACCAGCCGACTGGCGGACTGCTCAAGGGGACGCAGACCGTAACCCAGAGTTCTTGGATGTTTGGTTGAACGATTTTGATGCTATTTCGCCCTGGACGGTTGGTCGGTATCGAACAGATCAAGAAGCGGACGACTTTGCAGAGACAAAGATGAAGGGCGATGCTGATTTGCTACGAAAGCGGGCTGATGAAGGAGCCAGGAAGGTCGATTACATCCCTGTTGTACTTCCTGGCGGATCGGTATGTATCTCCGTCGTTCTTTGTTGCATCCTCATCGATTTGAACGATGTTCCCAGGGGTACAACCTTACGCAGGGCAAATGGGGATACAATGACACAAAAAGGCAGGGTGGTCGGTTCTTGTGGAAACAAATTTTCAATGCGAAGAGGCATGGGGCTCGTATCATGTACGGTGCAATGTGGGATGAGTAAGTCGATCTTCTCCCGCGAGCGTTTGAATAACGTTCTGAGCCTAACTGTATTTAGGTATGATGAAGGAACCGCATTTATGCCCGTCGTCGAAACCAAGCGCTTGCTGCCTGATACGGATAGGTTTTCCTTTATGGCATTGGATGCAGATGGATATGATGTTCCTTCCGATTGGTAGGTCATCCGTTATGACAGCAGGTGAACGATCTGACGTTGTTCGCGTCTAGGTATATGCGCATTTGTGGATTTGCCGTGGAGGCACTTCGCAGCGAGCGCCGAATCTTTGAAAGTTTCCCATCTAAGGAACTTCAAGACTATTGGTCATCGCGCCCGAGATACGAAGAGGTTAGCCAGAAATCTGGAGAGTTTATCTCCGGCTCAAGCCAGGCCGGCGCCTCTGGAAGCGGAGGAGATGGTCAATCGTACGAGCAATGGTTGGCAGCTCAGCGGGAGGGGGACAAGGAGGAACCACCCCCGCCTCCGTACTCCCTTGAGGACGACGAGCCAGTAGCTCCCGCTCAGACCGCTCAACCTGTTCAGCCAACTCAGCCAACCCAAGCAATTCAACCACAACCACCAGTGCCTCAGTCGCAACCTACAGCCCACTCTCAATATTCGATCCATACACAATATTCAGGTCCAGCACCTAATACCGTTCCGTCTACGCCTGTGAGCCCAGGTTCAAGCGCACACTTTATGTCAGATACCGGTGCATCATTGCAAGCGTCGCCCCTTTCGATGAACGTCGGTCTTCCGCCTACTCAAGCAAGCAGCCCACACCCTACGGGACATTCGCAGACTTTACCATCTGGTCCCGGTTATGGTCCAGGAGGTCCGAATGCCAACGTTGGAAGTCCTGGCCCAAGTGCAGTGGGTCCCCATGACGCCGTATCAGCACTTGCAAACGATTTTGGTCGACAAAGCAGTATCTCTGGATCTTATCCTACGTCGACACAGCCTCTTCACCCTCACCATTCTTCTACAGTTAATTACTCTCATGTAGGATCTGGTCACGCATCGCCTCCTCCTCTCCATCCTACTCATCCCGCCGCCAATTCTGGTTATCATCCAGTTGGACCTGGACCTACGTCCCCGCCTCCTCTTCATCCTGCCCATCCCGCTGCTAGTTCTGGTGGTTATGCTCCCATTGGTCCTGGTCCTACGTCGCCACCTCCTCTTCACCATGCCCATTCAACGGCCAGTTCCGGCTATCCCCCTTTCGGACCAACTCCTCACGGGGGACGCCCTCCTCCAAGGCCGCATACATCGACTGGTTATGCAGGGCCGTTACCAGAGAAAGTTGGTTATCCAGGCCCAGAGTCTACCCCTCCGTCGCAGTATTCGGGCTATCCTCCCGGCCCTTCTGGAAGTGTTGGGCCTCCCCACGGCCATGGTGGACATCCTGCAGGACGCCCACCTAATGGCCCAGGACCCACTCCCAGTAGTCAATGGTCACAGGATCAATGGCCTCCTGCCGATTGGAAAGTGAACCCCTCTACTCAGCCGCAATCGGCTCCACCTCATCAACAAGGGTATCCTTCTACCCATGCTGGACCCACGCAGCCTGGTGGTGCGAACCTTTCAAGACCACAGACGTTTAGCGCGTCCTCGCTTCATTCAGTTGGACCTTCGCCCTTGAGGCCTCATGCTTCATTGGCTGCTTCTTCAGTTCGACCACCGCAGAAGCCCCCCAGTGTAGACGGTTCACCTACTGGGTTCTCACACAACAACCCCGGGGGTCCTTCTTCAGGGTATCCCACCGGCCCCTCTTCATACAAGCCCAATGAACCAAGCGGTTCGTATTCTCCGGCTGGGCCGTTATACTCACATCACCATGGACCTGGACATCCACACGGTCATGGTGGCATAGGTTTCCCTCAAGCATCGCCCTTTGCTCCCGCGACTAGTTCATTCCCCGGTTCACCTGTGCAAGGGTCATCAGCCCACAGTCCACCTTCATCTAGTTATCCATCTCCCGGCGGATCATCTTATGCCGGAGACAACTTATCGAGTTACTATGCGTCGGCGCCTGGAAATGCACCAACTTTCCCGGGTGGACCGTACTCCGCCGCCTCTCCCGGATCTGGTCCAACGAGTCCTCCACCGCCACCATCTCAGACATCGTACGGACCTCCTGGTCAACCTCACGCGCCCCACGCGCCTCATGGAGGACCTTCGCATGGTGGGGCTCTTCACTTCCCTCAAGCAGCAGGACCTGGTGGCCCTGGTGGTGTTGGCAGCGGCAGCGGGTATTACAATCCAAATCCACAATATGCAAATTATCCGGCTCAGGGACCATCGTATCCCTACGGTCCAGGTCCAAACCCAACAGCGTTTCCAGGTGCTGGAGGCGGTATACCTCTTCCACGTGGGTGTTTCTTTCTTTGAATTTGGCAATGGGATGAACGTCTATTGACTGATCTATTTATAGACCAACAACCATCCGGCGGAGCGTCGTTCCCTATGCCTATGGGCGGAGGTGCCATGAATTTTGCATTAAACGCCGTCGATAAATATGCTGGAAAGAAGACGAGGTTGCAACTCGAGAATCAAATTGGCAGTTTGGCACAGTGTGAGTTGATTTTTTTCCCCTGTGTCGCTGGTTGTGAACTGACGGCTTTCTTCCCTCTGCTTTGTTTCATCGTGGCAGCGGGTAGCAATTTGTTTAATAAGTTTACAAAGTAAGGTGTCGGGGACGGTCCGGATGTATTTTCAATTGCAGGATTGGTGGGTGAAGGACGCTCATGTACGATCGGCTGTATGTATAAAACCATTCGTGTCTTTTTGGTTTGGTTCTTTTGTTAGATAATGGACTCGAGGAATAGTGGACCGAATCTCCGTGTCTGTACGAAATGTATGAAATGCTCGTGTTCCCACTTGCGACTGAAGGTTTTATTGAGTTGTTGGGTCCTCTTTATAAGATTTCGTATACTCTCTGACTTATTCCAAATTGTCCTTCGTCTCACTCAAAGGCAAAGTAACCAGAACTGAGAGGTCCTAGGCCTTCGTGGTCAATGTTAGCTTTGCAGGGTTGGAAGTGGGGAACCTGCTTTCGTGAGGTGATGTCAGTCGATCGCGTCTCGCGATCAGGTCAGGTCGGCTTGACCTGACCTTGAACCTTGTGCTGCAGCCAATCCGGTCGCATTTTTCTTAGGTCAGCTCTGACCCTTACTCTCAAGTTGGTTTACTACACCAAACGCCACCTCGGGAGGAACCCATCGTCAGGTAACTATTGGACGATTCATTGCGGGTACGTCTCCGAGTCCTCGCTCTATGTCTTTTGATTGTTTTCTTTTTGGTCGTTTCTCTTCCAGGACCAGGTGAACCCGTCCGACTTGACAGATCGAACATGACATGACCGGATCGAATCAATTTCGGATGCAGAGAAAAAAACAAACCTAGGTCAGCTTGTCATTTATCGGGCACAGGTGCCGTCTAGGCGTGTTGCCGGTTCACGTATACATGTCCTTTGGGTGTTGTGGCATCGTGCCCTTTTCCCGTGGTACCTATCGCCTTCCACCGTTTTGGTCGAAATTAATCGGAATCCCTGACCAGCGTCAGTAACCGTGCATCTATCCAATGCTGCCTTTGAATTCAATACTTACCATAACTTGCCAAGGCTTTCAAGTCGATCTGGAGAGAACCATTCCAGTTGACGATCGAAAGGACTCATTGCTTGCTGTGAACAACGGAACACAAGAGCATATGCTCTTGTTTCGCTGATAACGGGTCTATCCAGCGCAGCTTTGAGCGTAAAACGGCGAAGTCAAGATTTGCTTCAGCTGTCATTTTCATTCAATTTCTCTTGCGGTGATTGATTTTCAAATCCGTTCTCTTGCCTTTTAGTGCGCAGTGTCCCTGGGCATAACCAACGCAATATGCACGAGGCGAAGCTTTATCCCTTGAAATTCAAATTTGGATCAAAAAGAATCCGTGCGTTATCCAAGGTTTTTCTCGTGAACCGCAACCACCCGGGGCGGAAAGGATCAGCTGAAAGGTGAGTGTTCTGTTCGCCTCAGCGTAAGAGCGGCGGTGAAAAACAGGCACGCTCGGGTTCATTTGTGATAGACAAGAGAAAGATACCAAAGGAAATCCCTGCAGAAGATCCAGGTAGACTCCGGGAGCATGAAAAACGACGATCTTCGGTCCAGTCCCAGTAGCGACATCGATTGGAGGTTTCCTCAAGGAACGGGAGTAAGATGGAATGGGCATATCCGCATCACCACGCACCTGGCTCTACGATGTATTGAATACACGAGGCCTCAAGGAACATAGTTATCATCCCCATCGGCGACAACACCCGTACAATACCATCACCTTGTGGAGTCATTTTTCACCAGCTTGGATTGACGTCGTTGACCCCCTAGGTCGATTCAGGTTCTAAGAACGTGCGATCAGAACACCTGTGCGATGTCAGTCAGGGAGTTTACCAGATCACTCTCGAAGAGGTTCCAAGGCTCTCTTTCTTTCCTATTGTGCTTCCTCCCCCCTCAAGTTTACTTTCCCTGGCTTAGCCGCTCCATCGTACCCTGCCTGTGCAGTCCGTTTATCGGACGTCAGAACGCGTTCTACTATGAACATTCAATGCGCATCCCTATGAACAAACTCAAGGAACAATGGGCGTCGACTTCGTACCGGGCGTGACGAACGCCCATTACTAATTCCTGTCAAGGAATTCTCGTTACTTTAGAGACGAGATTAGCGAGCTGAGTATGGCAATCGAACTCAACGTTTGAAGCTTAATTCTGACTATAGTAACTTTGCTTTCTTCTAAGGCCAAGGAGGTGGGAACCCTGCCCGACTCTGCGGCTGATCCGAACTGCAGCAAATCAGTTCGCAGTAAGTAAATAAATTGGATTATGAACGGAACACGTCTGGCTGTGCCATGCCGCGATCAGATAAGTAAGTTTGAACGGTTCGGTTTTGTTTCCACCTCCGCGCATAAATTCTTTTTAGACTCTTAACGTAAAAACGCCGGGGAAGGTGTTGTGGATGGTGGCAGGTGCCTCGACTTTTCATAATCCCAACCTCGTTCTTGCAAGGGACGACAGTGAAGGGGGGGCAAGCCAAAGGAACGAGGGAGGTGCGTACCCACATCCTTACCCCCTCCCAGCTTCGCTTCCTTTCCTCCGGCCGGCGTGGCATGGCGTCTCATGGCAGAGAGGGGGAGGGACATGATATTTACTCTCTGGGAGACAGAAATATATAACAACGCAGTTACTCGCAATTGCACCGATTCGGTAATCACTTCGTCGCCCCATCCACCCATCCATCTACTGTCTTGTCAGTTGCCTATCCTATCCTACATCATTCGTGTACTCTGTCCTGCGTCAGCCCCGCCTCCATATTTGATTCTTCCCCGTCCTCAAACAAAAAATGCAATCGACGCTTGCAGCTTCGCCATCGACGTCGTCTCCGACTTCATCAGTGTCATATAGCTCGTCGACAGCTTCGCCCTATCACGATCACGCGTTCTCTACTATATCTACCCTTCCTACTGCCCAACACTCTCAGCCTAGACGGGAAGACAGAGGTCAAGGTAGTGGAGTGGCAGGACAGCTCTACGAGTGTAACGTCCCGCTTCACGGATTACCATCTCCTTTGCTTGATTCGTACCTCGCACATGGCCATAGCCACGGGCTCGGACTAGGTCGCGGCAACGATAGCTTCTCAGCTGGATCATCGCTGTCTTATCCACTCCCGAACACACCTTACTTCCCCGGTCATGACAACGGCCAGCAGCACCACCGCGGACATAGGGGACTTGGCGAGCCTAGTATCGGCGCTGGTCCGAGTGTCGATGCCACTATGGGTTTGGTAGCTAACTCTCCCGGTGTAACATCGATGTCAACAGGTCTTGGATACGCCAGGACGGTTTCTGCACCAATTTCGTCTTCGAGATCGACGACTAGCTGTACTCTTCTCGGTGGTGTTGATGTGCACCCCACCTATTTCAGTCCTACCGGTGTGATGATCTCCGGACATGCTACGCCACCCAATTCCGCCAGTAACACGACCGCGACGGGACACGGGACACTATCTAGAGTCCAATGGGATGTTTACTCTCAATCACACCATGCCGAGGAATTAACAGATTATAGCCACGGATGGGACTGGATAGGCACAGGACCTGTCCCGATCCCACTTCCCGCTCCTACGGCAACCGTAACGAGCAGCCACCTTCGTGAAACAGGTGCTTTCGTTTCCACTTCCTCTTCGACAGCTCCGTCTTCTAGCGTGGATTATGAAGGTATAAAGCCTGCGTTAGCAACCACCTCTGTGCCAGTAAACGTCCGTAATCTTAACATCCAGACGACATCCAAGGACCATCTCTATCCAAACCCACATCCTCAGCGACCTCAGCATATCCCCCTCACAGATAGCAACCCTCTCTTACTCTCACCTACCGCTCAGCTTCCTACACCAGCTGCGATGGCCGTCTTGTTGAACCAGAGTAACAGAACTGATGGGTCTGGATACCCGTCCTCGACTGGCGCGTCCTTACCGCCTCATGGCCGTACGTTGTTCCCCCCTCATCCTTGCTCCCCCTAACACGTACCGTCTGATCTCACATTCATTACGCCAGCAGGAGGACCCTTAGTTCAAAATGGTGGAGCACCCATCGGACGGTCCGCTCGAGGCGTCCCACTCAGCAACTCTTCGGCGACAAGTGCTGGCACGAATGGGGCTAACCCATTAACAACAACCCCCGGATCGCACCCGATGAGCAACACTAATAACACGAGCAATGGCCGTGGCGATAACCAGTCGCGGGAGAAGAAACACGCCTGTACGATGTGCCATAAAAGGTGAGTAAACATGGTTCCTTCAGCTGGTTACGTTCTTTCCCTTTTGATTGTGATCATTTATGAGTTTCGGTCCCTTGTGGATGGGGATGCGGGTTTTGAACCTACAGTGAACCCTTCTGGATCCGGATTGCCTCCTTTTTCTTCTTTTTGGGATGATCTCCAACCTTGTGGTTGTTTCTTCCCTCTTCCACGCTCCGTGCGGTCCCGCGATGCCTTGTTGATGTTGCCTGTTCATTTCTGCGTTCATCATTTTGGCACATAACTGGCATACCAATTTCGGGCGTCATCCTATCCGTCATGGTCATTCCTTTCTCGTCCTACGTTCCTTAAATCGTACGGCCTGCTTTCTGGATCTCGGTTCGTGGAGCGACTTGGCTGACTTTTAATCCCTTATCCTCTCTCGCTCACTCTTTGTCGATCGATCGTGATGATTGCGATTGGTATAGATTTGATCGGCCGAGTACCCTGAGGAAGGTAAGCCAAACCATCTCTCTCTTTGAAAACGTGTATATGGCGTGGTCGTTCATCAAACACGAAAATCTGATATGAAATCATTTTTTAGCACTTGTTGGTACACACTGGAGAGAAAGGTGAGTCTAGCCCCATCGTTTCGGACCTTTTCCTCCCCTTGTGAGGTGGAGTACAGGGAAGGAAATGTTTCCGCGTACCCTGTCGCTCACGGCGTCTTCTCCCCCTTGCGTTCCTTACCTTTCCTTAACTTGTGGGATTGGCGTTCATGAACTGACTCACCAAATTACCGTGCCTTACAGCATTCGTCTGCGATACGTGCGGTCGGAGGTTCGGCGTCGCGTCCAATTTAAACCGTCATGTCCGACGGTGTATCCTGAAACCAGTCAACACGAGTCTCGTTAAACCCAACGGCACCAACACCTCACCTACAGCATCATTGGCGTCATCCGCTGTTACCCACAGTGCTGCCATCACCACCACCAACATCGTCACTAACAGCACATTGGCTGCTGTCCATAATGACGTGAGTATTGCGATAATAACGGAGACGATTGCGGACTGCGCTACGGGAGGAGGATTGAATGCCGATCACGACCACGATTTCGAGTATCAACACAAGCCTACCAGCAGCAGTACCATAGCGCTGTTGGCCAACAACGCCCATATCGCTACGACGGGTGAAGATGTGATGAGAACGGTTGTGGACTTTCCGAAGGTTGGCAAGAAGAATAACGCAAAAGTTGAAGAGAGAAGTCCAAAGTTACGACAATCACCTACCGACTCGGGTTCGTCGACCTGTAGTTCCAAGAGTGGTAGCAAAAATATAGGAGGGGGAATCATTACCGCCAAAATGTCGACGATGACAGCGACCCCGATGACGACGACAACGGACGTTCATACGACCATGACTAACCGTTCCAAACCCGCTCAAAAGCGTCGTCGTCGTGCACCCTCCCCATCCCAATGGATCCCACCTTCCTTACTAGCTTTCAACCTCACTTCCGAAGATTTCTTCAAAGCGGTACCGATACCCTTACCCCCTGTACGAAGAGACCCCCCGAAAGAAGAAAGAGATTCTTGGGATGAGAATTTCGGAACGATGCCGTATCATCCACGAGAATGGAGGGGTGTGCTTCCGGGACCTGGGTTGGGGATTGGATTGGGTGGACTTGGAGCTAGGGATTTGAGGAATTTGGATTTGGGTGGGAGTTCGGGGTGCGTACTTGGGAGAGTGGCGGTTTGTTAGATTTTTTGTTACGGTTGCGGTCCAAGCTCAGCGCTCAGTTCACGTTGAGGCTGGCGTAACCGAGCTCCGCGGCGAGTGGAGGTCGGGATTGTAGAACCAAGAAAATGCGCCTATCGGGTTTCTGATTTTTCTTGCTCTTCCTTTTGATTCTGATTTATATAATTTAGATGTCTTCTAGCGGTTAGAACACGGAGAAGTTTGATTTCTGTAGTACCACCTCTTTTTCATCTAACTGGCTCACTTGTTCCGATATTTATATGAGCTTAGCTGGTTTATTTCGTAGCTTTTGGAGTGTACTTACTTAATTTTTATTGAACGGAAGTAAAGCCCTTTGTCTGGCTTCATTTTGGGTCCACAAGATGAGCAGTTCGGAATTACCTTCGTTTTTGTCAACGATGTTGCCAGATTTGGCGGAGGGCCTCTGGAACAATTAGAGACAAACAACTCTCGGCAAACTTTCACCGCCAAGCGAACTCGGATTCGACGCGACAACGCGTTTGAACGCGGCCAATTCACTACCCCACATTCTTGTCTTTTATCTGATAACGACCGCATTTTATCTTGAATACACGAGAAACCATGGCCATCACGCCCGCACAAAAAACGGCCTTGGAAGAAGTTATCAACGCTCTACTGTCGATAACTAGTGCGCCGAGAAAGCGACAAGTTGCAGCTATGTTCTTGGATTTGGTGGATAGGAATGACTGGCCACATTACTACGAGGTGCGTTCTGTGAAGTGGGGGTATGTGACCAACTGACCAATCTAATTTCTCCTCCATTTTTGGTCTTGCTCCATTGCAATACTCATCGTTAACATTCCTCGTACGTGAATACCATGAATTGGCTTAGGTTATACCAGAACCAAGATGCTTGAATCACACCAAAACTGGGATTGAGAAAGGACGGTTCAAAGACGCGCTTGATGTCTACACCGACCTTTCGCTTGTCTTTTGGAATGCCGTGTTTTATAATGAAGCTGGAAGTCAGATAGCTCTGGATGCTGAAAACCTGAAGGTGGGTTCGCAACAGTGCTTTCGCGCTGTCGGAGACTATACTGAATGTTCCACTAGAACATTCTCAATGTAGAATGGAAGAAACGTTCTGTGTTACCTCCACCTCGATCAGAATCCCCTCCACCTCAGTCTCCACAGAAAATCTACAAGTCAGACGCTTCTTCTTCCACAACCACCACAACTGCCGCTACCCAATCTAACCCAAACACTGCAACAACCACAACGCCCATG
Source organism: Pluteus cervinus (assembly GCA_004369065.1). Taxonomy (NCBI): domain Eukaryota; kingdom Fungi; phylum Basidiomycota; class Agaricomycetes; order Agaricales; family Pluteaceae; genus Pluteus; species Pluteus cervinus. The sequence goes on along the minus strand of ML208294.1, from coordinate 80,926 downwards.
CCTCCTCGTCGTACTGGAACACCCAACGCGACATCACAAAGCACCCCTTACCAACGACCCATCAGGCCCCGTTCATCCCAGAATCAACACCGCCGACAAGACTCAGATATGGACGTTGACGTGGATGGAACACCTGACCCAGACACCGATGGCGGCGGTGGGACAGGTTCATACGACACCGCCTCTGTCGCTGGGACGAGCGGGACGTTTGGCGCAAGTGCGGGCTCTGGCCCAGGACCAGGATCGGGGCGGGAGAGAGACCCGGATGGTGACGAGCTAGTCAGGCAATTGGAGAAGGGGTTAATCAAGTGGCCTGGTTTTGGCGCGGAGGGTTGGGTGGAGAACTTGAGTCCGGTCAGTAACTTGCTGATATCTTGCTGGCTATATGCGTATGTTCTGATGCACTTTCCGTTACAGGAACGGATTATTGAGATTGTTCATGCTGTCAAGGCTCAAAAGGATGTCATGTGCGTTTCTCTGGGTGTCCAGCTATGGAGGTTTGATCTGATCTCGCTCTGTAGAGGGAACAAGGTTTCTGCTGCGTTGGAAGCTTTACCCGAAGATTCTACTGCCGTTTTGCACCTGTCCTACACTGTGCGTATTCTCTGATGTTTCCTTACATTTTGCCGGATGTCTCATGTCGAACGCAGGCTCCACTTTCGCTCAAGCTCATAGAGGTGAGAAATACCGTCATTTTCCCCGCTCCCATTGGCATATTTATCGCACCATAAATTAAGAACAAAGCACGCGCAAAAGAGTATACATCGAAGCAATTCGATCTAGCTATGGCGCAACTTTTCGAGAAAGGTCGGAGATGGCATAAACCCTGTACCGAACCATATGGACAAGTACTACTACTACAGGCAAGTAATTCACAGCTTTATGATTTTTTCGCCGCCGGGATTTCTCTTTCCCATTTTCGTCCTGTATTTGACGTCTGCTGTCGGGTTTTTGATTTATCCCGGGAAACCGCTCTATGTTTAATAGCATAGATGACGCGCTGTTTATTCATGGGTGCCTAATGGACGTCATCTCATCTTTTATTCGGCTGCATTATCACATTATCAGCAGTATAATTCTCTTCCCTTCAATATTCTACACCGATAAAAAGCGGCGTGACACACTAATAAAACTCTTTTTACAGCGCCTCTACCAAGCTCTCACATCTGTCAACCCACCTCTCGGACCTCCATACGTTTCCACAACTAATTTCTCTGCTCTCCGAGCTGGACCCGGGAATGCTAAATTGATCACCGGTATCGGATCAAATTCTGGGACCTCAGCGGCTCCAGCGGGGACCGCAAACAACTCGACAACAGCAGGGGCTAACGAAGCCGAACAGCCACAACAGCAGGCTCTTACGGGCGTTACAACGTTTCGAGTATCCTCAAAAGATCGAACTTTTGTAGATGAGTTGCATTATAAAGGGTGGTCGGTGAAGTTGGCAGATTGGGTGCATCTGAGTAACCCAGATGACCCAAGTCGGCCTGTTGTGGGACAGGTGTTTAGGTGTTGGGTTAGTGATGAACCGTGAGTTCTCTTCATACCTTCTACTTGAATGGCGTGCGGTCAAGTTTTCGAGTTATTTTTGGTTAAACCAACCCCCATGTCGTGAACTCTGGGCTGATATCGGGCGTATAGATCGAAGAAGGGACAACCGGGAATTACTGTTTCATGGTACTATAGACCTGAACAGGTGAGTTTACTTCGCTTCTGCTTGAGGATGACATGGAGATATCTTGTTTATAGACATGGCACCCTGCAGAGCGGCAATTCTGGGAAGGCGAGGTGTTTAAAACCAGTAGTTCTGATACCCTTTCTCCGTCAGCTTTCTTTTAACGATAGGCATAAATAGGTCACTTTGCAGACCATCCTCTACCCGACTTGATCGAAAAGATTGCATGTCAGTTTACTGCAAGGCATATTCGAGGACGTCCAAGACCTCCATTCTGGTATCTCGGTTGGCCACTTTATGTGTGCGACTCGCGATATCATGACCCACGAGCTCAAGATAAAGGTAAGCAAGCATCTCTCACTAGCACCTCAAACGATCTAACATAAACCTAATAATTCCAGATAAAGCCCTGGCCCCATTCGTCAAAATCAAAAACTGGAATTCATGTGTCCCAGAAGAAGTCCGGAAAAGTACAGAGTTTATGCCGATATATAACTTTGAAAGGACGGTTTTACCTGAGCTCTATCCGAGTCCTTTCTTGGTGAAAGGTGGTATTAAAGGTCCTGGAGGGATTTTGGAGGGTACTTCTGCAGGCGCTGCAAGTGGCGGAGGGACGGGTTCGGGTGGGGCTGATGAAGATGGTGCTGGGACTCCTTCACTTGCTAGGACCAGGCCGAGGAGGAATGTTGGTGGTGGCGCTAATGCGACTGCGGCTACTTCGAATGCAGCGGGTACGGGTGCTCAGACGAGGGGAATGACGCCTACGACTGTGATGAATGCGACCGCTGCGGTGTCGATGGATGGCACGACTTCGGTGAGTCGTTGATTTGAGCTGATTACATGTCTTGTTTTGCTCTTTCGATTTTTTGCTGTCGCCTCCGCTCCATTTCGACCACCTCGAGTTAGCACCATTCGGTTTAGCCTTTGACCCGGGTGACAGCACCGTCAACCTCGGTTCTGTTCGGCTAACCCTCGTGCTTCTTTTTTTAATTTTTAATCTTTCAACTTTCTCTCCTTCCTTCCGTTCTTTGTCCCATTCTTCTTTGTTTCGTCGTCCATTCAACTCATATACTCACATATAAACCCAACGTACACAGTACTACGGCGCTTCTGGAACGAACGCTTACGGAAGTGCAATGGCCAGTGGCACACCAGCAAACGCAACAGCAGGAATGACTGCGATGGCGCCTGGATATCAGTATCAGTATGGTTATCGTTCGCAATATGGCACTGTTGGGTTAACCCAACCTGGGGTGGGTACGAGTATGGGTGCAGGTACGAGTGCGGGTGGCGGAAGTGGGGAGAGGTCAGTGGTTGTGGCTACCGGAGTGACGAGTAGTGCGTTGATGGTGGAAAAGTTGAGTAGTGAGACTGGTATGTCCTCTTTCTCTCCCTTGCCAACTTATGTTGCCTTTGATTGGAATGGGTGCTGATATGGTGCTGGAACAGCAAAACACTTTGAACGAGACCCAGAAACGAATGAAGTTTTGTGGTTTTCGGCTCCGCCGGTGAATTTACCGAAGCCGACGCCTACAAGACATTCGTTGGCGTATATACACTTTTTGGCTGAGAAGAAAAGGAAGAGGGAGGAACGGGAAGAGCAGGAGCAAGAGCAGGAGGGGCGTGTTGGGGAGGAAGTGACGAGTAAGAGTAAGAAGCAGGCGGTGAATGGGGTTAATGGACGTGGATCTGGAGGTGTGGTGAACGATGCAAGTATTGCTGGGAGTATGGTGGGTGTTGTAAGTTAGGAGATGGGTGTTGTACGATGGGATGTATGCGGTGTAGGAGGGTATGTTATTTGTGTGGTTTGTTTTCTCTGTTGGGATTGGTATAATGCGCGTACGATAATGGGCTACGAGATCTGTCTGACGATATTTCAATCATTTTGCGATGTCGGCGGGTTTGCATCCGACGCATTCGGGCAGGGTTCGTGGGCGTGTGGGCTCTTGTAGGTTCGAATTCGGAGACTGGGCTGTAGATGTCTCTGAAGGACACGGGTATTGGATTTGACTCTTCAAATTTGAGATGGTAATACTAATAGGTCATTCCGATGCAGTTCCGACGTTTTATTCGGGCAGGGCTGGATGAACACGATGCAGTCTTTCGTAAGTTAGGTATGTTCGAATTCGGGGACTGTAGATGTCGTGAGCGGGGTATTTTTAGGGATGAATTTTGTCCCTTGGGTTCAAAGTCCTACGAGGTCACGGCTTATCTGGTATAAAACTCACAGATTACCATAAACCCACAAGGCGCTGACAAGATACGGCGTGATACGGAGGTCTGGACGGGAAGATTTCGGGGAGAGAGGAATTCTTGAGATAGGAGGAGATTTACTGGAAATAACTGACACAGAATTGTGGATAGAATAAAGAAGTCTGTCGAGTTGTCACTGGAAATCGAAGCGCTTGCGTATGTCGTGCCGGATCGGGTTCGGAGGCAGTGGTGCGAGAGCCTGGACTCTGGAGGTGTAGAGGCCCGTCCGGGCGGTCAACTTGTCGTGATGCACGATGCACGATGAAAGTATTGTGTGGGAGGGCTATGCTTTTTTTGCTGTGAATCTGAACCTTCGGAATGGAACTTGAGTTCTGGGCGCAGTTGCGGCTTGCCACAACGCTGAGCGCTGAGCTCGAGATGCTAGAGCACGGTAGTAGGTCAATGGCTTGTGGGTGCTTGTGGGCGTCGATGTGCACATGTTGGCTTGTGTGCTGGAGGTGGACAACTTCTTCACTTCTTTGATTCGTGACATTTGGCGTTATCTTCCCGGAACACGGCCAAAAAACCGAAATAAAATAAAATGAAATCCGGGTCACACGTTTTGATTCGATTGGGATCGCGTCCTGGGCGCTCAACCTACTGGAAGGTACCGCCGAAAGGCCTGTCTTTCTCCACCATCCCAGCACCATCCCCACGACTTCTCCAGGCTATCACATCCCAACCTCGCTGACGTTCAAACCCCCTCCACGCGCCGTTCAGCACGGCGCTTTACATCTCCCGGTCCCGTAACCGACCCTCGACACAGCCGCACCTTTTCATAAACCCAACGTGAACAACTGGTTGGGAGGTGGACTGGTCGTTCCCAACGTACACTAGAACGCCGGTTGCTTCCTGGCTTTTACCTCGAGCACGAGCCAGGTCCCGTCAACTCCGCACTGGTTATAGCTGAGGCTTAAATAATTTCAGAAAAGGCTTCAGCTCCGTCGACGACTTTTTTGTTCATCCTCTTCCCTTCCTCTATCCGCCCACCATCGTCCGCCCAACCATGACTCCCAACCTTCACTCTGTGCAGCGACGAGCTCAGACTGCAGCTGTTTGTTCATCGGATTTTGTATGGATGCAGAATGGTTTGCAGCAATCTCCTTGTTTAGTTGCCGCGTTCTCTTTGGGAGCTTGTACGAACGGGAGTGAGTCTGTTGCTTCATCGATGACGATTTGGATTTTGACCGATTACGGCGTTTCTCCTCCAAAGATTGGAACGTTCCCGCTTTGCCAAATGGAACTAAATACGATAGTCCCAACGCGACAACTGCTAATCCTTGTTCCTGGTAAGCACTCTCTTTACTCTACGCTCACAACTCTTTTTCACAATAAATTCTATAGTTCCTGGACTTCATACAACCTCCTCTCTGCATGCGCGCTCTGCCAGAATCAGCCGGGAGGTTACGATACGTACGTCTTCTTCCTGACACGCTTCTTTCTCCCTTCAAACACCCTTTAGCTGGTCTGCCTACGTTCTTCAGTGCCCTTCCATAGATCGGACCAACAACACGTAAGCCTTCTCCTGACGAAGCTTCACACTAATAGCCTCATCACCATGCTTCTTCCAGCTACTGGCCAAGCTCCATCGCCTTTCCTTCAGCTGCTGCCATACCCTTTTACGCATCGCAAAACCGTATGTATTCCGTACTTACCATTTCCGCCCAACTCCTAACGTTGTCTCTAATAGCTCTCGACTGGCCTAATAGTCGTTTCGATCTGAATACTGCGCACTCAATTGCAAATGAAGGTTCGTTTCCCCTCATTTCCGTCATCATACCCTTCCATTTTAATTCATATAACATATATAACACATACTTACCTCTCCTTGTTTCAGGCCACGCAGATCTCACAGGTCAAGCACCCTCTTCCCCCCAAAAAAGCTCAAATATAGGTCCCATCATCGGCGGTGTCGTGGGCGGTGTTGTTATCATCATTCTCGCCGTTCTGGGCATTTGGCTCTATAACAAGCGTAAACGACTTCAAGCTGCCACCGCCGCTCAAGACGGTCATCACTACATGGGTGGTGTGGTTTCACCACATCCCGTCGATGGAATTTATACGGATGGGCAAGAAAAGACGAATGGGTATATGCGATTACAAACCAACGGGTCTCCTATCACCGTTGGAACTATGCCACCCAACCCACCCATGAGTCCTGCGACAGTTCAAACGCACCATACGCATAACACCAGTGGTGGTTCGCTTTCATACTTTGGTGGTACACCTATCGGTCACAACCCTCAAACTTCCTTATCGATACCGGGATCACCTTCACCTGCACCTGGAGGGATCTTTAATGTCTTTACGTCAACACCTACGTCAACACCACCACCACGACATGGACATTCCAACTCTGCTGGGAGTAACCCCGAGAATCAAATCCAACCATTCACTCTGATACCTTCCTCTTCATCGGCATCACCCAATGTCAACGCCAACACTAGTACGAACGGGTATGCACCAGATAGAAAGGGAGGTCCACCTGGTGGAGGACCCATCTATCCTGTATATTCATCACCTTCACGACCACCCGACGAACATGGCGTCATGTCCGGTGAAACCGGCGTACCTGGAAGTAGTATCGGACTTGGGACGGCTGGTACTGAGAGTAGCGGACCTTCGGAAGCTGGAGGGAGTTCACAAGGCAGAAGGGAGAGGTTGAATCCACCCCCCTATTCACCCGATGGATATGCTGGACCTGGTGTTGGAGCTGGAGCTGGGATGGGTGGGTATTCGAGCGGTGTTGTTGGTCAACAACAACAACAGCGTAGGCAGACTGCACAACAAGCGCAGTTCCCTCAACAGCAACAACAGCAACAGCAAGGGTATCCAGTGACACCACCACGACATGGTGGTGGTGGTGGGGATGTGGTACTTGCTTCTACACCGATGAGACCGGAAAAATCACCAGTGATGATTATGCATAATAGACCTACGAGTCTTACGGAAACAGCGACTAGTTCGTCGGGTTCTGGTGCTGGGATGGACGGTGTTGGTGGGCTGAGGAATACTCGCAGGACGAGTGGGAACGTTGGGATTGGTGGTATACCGGCTGTTCAAGTCCACGAAACGGGATCTACGACGGGAACTGGAACGAGTTTATCTGGGATTGATATGATTCCTACACTTGGACATGGGAGTAGCCCTGCTTTCAATATCGGCGGGGGAGGTGCCGTAGGTGGTGGAGCTATTGGAACTGGGTTAAGTGGACTTTTGCAGGCGAATTCTATTCAACCTGTGAGTCCCACTGGGGGACAGGGAGGGTTTTTGAGGCCACAGGTTGTGAACCCGGATCCTAGTGTTGATGGGAGAAGTGTGGTTGATCATGATGTTGAGCCTGAGATATAGGTGTGTAGGTTTTGATGTAGGTGCGATGGGGTGGTGAGGACGGTGGCTGGTTTTCTTTTTCTTTCTTTTCCTTTGGTCATTTCATTCTGGGTTTTTCATTTCATCCATGTACGGTATTTTTTGCCACCGCCAATCTCTTTTTATGCTGCTCTTACTCTGCTACCTACCCTATTCACGTTGGGACATTCCTTCTTTCTTTCTTCCTTTCCGGCCCCAGCGAGAGCTGCAGCTTTTGTTGTTCAATGTTCATCGACGTTATCCTTTTTGCCAGTCATTCTTGGTTGTGAGGGTTTCTGCATACTAGTGCATACGCGTGTTATCTCCCCGGTTTCTTATCTATTCCATGCACCACATCTATCCCCCTCCTACCCTCTTACTCTCCTTCCTGGTCACTCACCCGACACTACTGACGATTCACGAATTCGAAATGTTACCACTTACTCTTACCTAGTACCATCGGTCCCTCCCGGTATTTGAACGGCTTGTTGTGCTTTTTCCTCCGCGATCGCATATCATAACTGTTGTACATGTACATATTCATTCACCTGTTCCAAGCCCTTCTCGACATCATTGTCGCTGTCTGACAAGCGGTTTGACGTTCGATTGTTCAGGTTACTTGCAGTACACGATATCGATAAACTTTTGCAATTGGTACTACTGTAGTAGCTAATCGTAGCGCCCACCGACTCATCTTCATTCCCCTTTCTCGCTTGGACCGTGACGATTTTTCTTTGACGCCCTGCATCACGGAACGTTGATCCTTCTTTCCTTCTTTACGATATTACAGTGATGAATTCAGGATGTTTTCAGTTTTAGCTATTGGTAGTCATTTGAGTACATAGTTGCTACAGGCGCTTGTGATGAATCTACCGCGTACTTACCATTGGTTATGTAGTACAGTATTGAGAAGGTGCAAAAGTCTTCGGTATGGTGGATGCTCGTCTGAGTCGTATAATCCAGCCGGATATGCCAATGCTAATTTGCAGAAAATGTTACTGTAATGCAGACACTATACCAAGTGGCCTTTCTACTCTCAGTCCAAGGGCGTGAAGTCAAAAAGATAACAACCCGGACTTGAGCCCTTTCAACGACCAACTGGACGACCAATCAGCCGCCTATACGGTCAGCTTGGCTGCTGACATGCGCTGACACTCTCTGGCATGACCATAGCACCTGTCAAAACCGTCATCCTCCTTCAGACGGCTCAAAAACAAAAAGAAACACTCACCTAGAGGGATTCGAACGCAGAGGCTATTCGAATCCCTTAGGGCAACGGTGGCTTACCAGACCCCTTATCATTTACCGCTGGGCCACCGCGCCCTGTTTATAGGGTGTAGGAGGAGGGATATGCAGTAAAGGAGGGGCGGCGGACGCTTGGCCGCAGTTTGGAAATTTTGGTATAGGCGAAGGCAGGGAAAGCCAATCCGGCTTTGTATGTGGGTATGCACTGGAGAGAAGATGTGCTGCTGCTCGAATGTAGCAAGTAGTCAACCCTTGGGAACCAGTCCGTGGATAATTAGAAGCAGGTATACAGTGATATCGATACCGACACTTTGCCCACAAGGATTCGGGGAAGAAAGTTTGACTTGAGGTTAGGTGCATGAAGCACGAAGGAAAAAGTCGGCGGCAGAGGACGATGCTTTGACCAAGCCAGCATACAGTGTAAACTGTTTGCCTCCTTCATAACGTTACTCAAGACCGTCAGCCTCTCCCAGAGGACGCAAAAGCAAAAGAAACACTCACCTAGAGGGATTCGAACGCAGAAGCTATTCGAATCCCTTAGGGCAACGGTGGCTAACCAGACCCCTTATCATTTACCGCTGGGCCACCGCGCCCTGTTTATAGGGAGTAAAGAGGAGGGATATACAGTAGAGGAAGGGCGGCGGACGCTTGTCCGCAGTTTTGGAAATTTTGGTATAGGCGAAGAGTGCGGGGAAAACTGATCCTGCTTTGTATGTGAGAAGATGTGCTGCTGCTCGAACGTAGCGAGTAGTCGACCTTGGGAACCAGTCCGTGAATAATGATTACTAGAAGCAAGTATAAAGCAAGGTCGACACTCTGCTCTGAAGAACCCGAGGCAGAAAGCCCGACTGGAGGTTAGGTACACGAAGGAAAAAGTCGGTGGCACAGGACGATGCTTCGACCAAGCCGGCATACAGTATAAACTGTTTCCTTCCTTACACCACTCAAGACCGTCAGCCTCTCCAGAGGACGCAAAAGCAAAAGAAACACTCACCTAGAGGGATTCGAACGCAGAAGCTATCCGAATCCCAGGTGCGTCGGTGGCTAACCAGACCCATATCATTTACCGCTGGGCCACCGCGCCCTGGTTATGGTGGGTAGAGCCTGAGATATGATACAGAGGCGGTCGGCGGTGGCTACCAGCTCCTCTGGCCGGGGCTGATGCGCATTCTTCAAGTGCGAGGGGCTCAAGGCAGGGAGTTGCAGGCACCAAGTACAGAGACGAATTGAGACTCTGCGAACTTTATCACGATGACTAGCCATTGGAAGCGGGCTTTCTTACCCGCGGAAACGAGGGAAAATACTACCGCACAAAGAACAGGACGAAAGAGACTCACATGGGGCATTCGACTGCTTCGACCCAAAGGTGGCCAACGCACTCGGTTCATGGGATGCATTTAGAGGTAAACGAGATCAGGGTAGCGGACGCACAGAGTCGCCTGGCGGTGAAACATGGGACGACAACCTGGTCCACAATGGTCTTCCATGTTCAGGTACTTCGTGAAGGAACCAATACGAGTCATCATCGATTCATCGCCAGAGATGACAGTGTGCTCTCATGAGTTTGGCGATTTTAGAGGTCCCAGTTAGTTGAAAAGTCTCTCCACTTGAGCTTGTTCAAGTTGTTGGTGACGACAGAGAGGATATAAATCGAATTCCGGAAGTAAGCAGTTTTCAAAATCGTCGAGGAAGGCCTTCGAGGGAGGATAGTGGCGGAACAGGGCGGAACAGCGGTAAAGATTTCCTTCAGGGTCGGTCACAGTAGTACGAATGATCGGGGTGCTCAACAACGGATCAACTTGCAACTTCCATCCTCGAGCTCAGTCCATTGAGCGCTCCTCCTTGTGCAAAGTATTCTTCAGGCTGGTTACATTCGGATTGGTCATGGTATTCCTAGAAACGAGGTCTAAAGAAGTTCGAGGTCGTATGCACATGCCAAATCCATTTGCTGTCGTTGTTCGCTGGCTCCAGTCTGGCCTAATCCTACGTCCCAAATCCAATCTTTACGTTCCCACCAAACGTTAGACCATCGAAGCTCGTTTTTCTTTTGAGAAGCCGGTGAGTATTTTGGATGCGTCGGTCATGAGCGGCTTCAGACAAACTCAGTCTTTCTTAGGAGATAAGTGACGCTTGCCCCGGTCATGGCGGTTGGAAGCCTTTTGTTTGAGCGCGTATATGGGTCAGAAGTTTTCGAAACGGAATCTGCAGCCAGTGGGGGTAGGATGCCTTTCAAGTCGACATAGAGCCTATCGCGTCCTCGCGTTTTTCCACCCACTGCACCATTCATGAGGGCAGTGCGAGCATTTTCGCACCGGTGTAAGCTTCTGTGATTCTCCTCTAATTGGTGCAACTTATCTTGATAACTTCGCTATCTAGACCTTGCAGTAAGCTATTTCCAGCCCGGCATCCTTCGTTGTGGAACTGGTGAAGATACGTATTATTATGCTATAATTGTGTGATACCGATACCGCTGGAGAGCTTGAGACGCTGGTATGGTTGGTATCAACTGTAGTGAGTGCGCACCACCATAGGGATAAACTCGCGTCCATCTTACGGGGTTCACTGGATTGTGATTAGCGTCTCCTTCGCCTGCATGCTGGCGAAGTCTTCTGTGTTAGTGGCACGATCGGTGTTTACTTTTCAAATGGTAAACTGAGCATAGCACGGAGGCTTTCGAAGACCAAGAGGACCGCATGGCGACTTCAAATCTACTTCCCTCCGTCTTTTTTTGGCGATTCCAATTGGACCTTTCTGTCCTCCGAGTTGGCAATACGTACACGTCCGTCGAGTTCTATATCAAATCTGATACCCATCTTGCTGATAACGATTTTTTCGCAATAGAGTCGCCGTTCTTTATCCGTCCACTTCAGTCGAACGAATCCGGGGTGTACAATAATTCTAACTCTGGGCCGGATAACGACTCGGAAGGGTGTTTTTGGCTCAACTTTCGTGGTTCCTGCTTCTATGCGTCCTGGGGACTTCTTCCTCGGATTGGTATAAAGCAGGGGCGGTTCTTCGATGGACGCACTACCTCCCACTTTCAATCGAGGTTCGCGAGTGGGACTACTCCCGGGTTGAACATCATACCGACCCCCGGAGCATGACGCCCATGGCCATGATTGATGATCTTAAGGTACTCCCTCAGGTCTCTCGACTCGGAGACCAAGAGGACCTTCCTTCTCCATCTCGCTCTGTAAATGAGAAAGACTCGTCCGAGTCAGTCGAGGGGAAGGATACCAGTACTAGAGAGTTCGAATTCAGCGACACTAAAGAAAAGGCATTGGACAGTGTTAGCGTGGATGTGGATGATGAAGAGGTCGAGTATGTTAACGGGGAACCGGTTGTTACAACTGGGAAAGATGTTTCGAGGTTCTTGATCGATGTTAGAGACGATGGAGACCAGGCGTTGACCTTTAGGTCTATGGTGCTGGGGACGGTGTTTGCTGGTTTGGGTGCTGCGTTGAGTCAGGTATGTGCCCTTGATATTTGCACGCCGAGGAAGGCGCTAATGGAGACGGGTTATAGCTTTATGTGTTCAAACCTATCCAAGTTGGAGTCTCAAACGTTTTTCTCTTGCTTTTGGTCTATACCGCTGGGAATATTTGGGCAAAGGTCTTACCCAGAAGAAGTTTGACGGACGGCACCCGCTTTGAATGGCTCAGTGGCTTGATTCATTTCATCAACCCCGGGGACTTTAGGATGAAGGAGGTCAGTGAAACCTATGACTTTTCCGATCCTGTCCTAACTTAAGTTTGACTTGACCAGCATGTTATCGCCTCGTTGGTTTCTTCCACTGCTGCCGCTGGGAGTTCTGCAGTACAGAATTTCGCGGTTCAACGGGTGGGTCTACTTCGGCTGTGTGGGATTTTTAAATTCTGACCGTTCTGGTAATAGCTGTTTTACAATACTAACGTCGGAGCGACGACTGCTGTGTTGGCCACTTTCTCTACGGCGTGTTTTGGGTGCGTTTTCATTCAATGTATCCGGTGCTGGGAGACTTAAGCACAACAGGTATGGGCTCGTCGGCCTCCTGAGACCGTTGACGGTTTATCCTTCCGAGATGGTGTACTGGGGGGTACGTCCATTTTACATACTCTCAAACTCAATTAACGTCGTCGAATGCTTTAGAACTTGCCGACTGTCGCTGTCTTCCAAGGTACTTTCTGTCGTTGTATTCGAATCCCTTCCGGATCTCATCAGCTTTCCTAGCGTTGCACTTTGATACGGCAGCAAATACGAAACGACTCAAACTCTTCTGGTCCGCCTTTGCAGGAATGTTCGCCTTCGAAGTGATTCCATCGTATATATTCCCCACACTGAATGGGATCAACGTATTTTGCCTTGCCTCTCAACACGCACCTGCAAACATTCAGAACGTGTTCACCAACTTGTTTGGAGGATCGGATGGTAACGAAGGATTAGGGTTCATGAGCGTTTCATTCGATTGGCAGTATATCACCTCGACGTAAGCCTCTGAGCACCATTTTCCTTGAGGGGTTCCTGACACGATTCAACAGATACATGAGCTTACCGTTGATTCAGCAAGGTTCGTCTCTGGTTCTAGCCATCATGTAGATCGTTAATGCTTCCCTTTCCCTACAGCAAACTCCTGGATCGGATATACCTTCTGTTATCTCGTCATCATGCTCATCTATTACACGAATACTTGGAACGTACGTTCTTTCAATGTCGCAAAAGTCATTGCAATCCTCAATCCGATGGTTTTGTCCAGTCCCTTGCCTTCCCAATGCTCTCTACATCCATCTTCTCATCAAACGGTTCAATCTACGACCAATCAGCCGTCTTTGGAACTAACTTCCAGGTGAACCAAACCGCACTTGAGGAGATCGGTCTTCCGGCTCTAACGGGTTCTAATGCTTGGGCGAACTTGACAGCCAATCTTGCTGTAAGGATTCTTCTCTCGTCATTGTTTAAGGGCTCACCAAATATCAACGTTGCCTTAGATTGGTGGGCTCGTTGCCCATGTCGTATTCTTCTGGAGTGGCTATGCTAGGGATTCATTCAAGCTTGCTTGGAACAGGACACAACCTGACCCACATTATCAAGCTATGAGGAAATACAAGGAGGCCCCTGGTTGGTGGTACGCCATTCTCCTCCTTCTTGCATTTTTTGCAGGTAAGTATATGCGTTCTGAATGTGATCTGAACTGCCAAACTAACTTTATATTTTGTGTAGGTCTTATCGTCGTGCTCAAGGGGCAAACGACGCTGCCTTGGTGGTCTTTTATCGTTGCCCTGTTTTTGGGTGCTTTTGTCACTGTATGTCCAGTCCACACTGTAATCATATTTTGGTTGACATTGGGTCCTCGACCAGCCTTTCTCGACATTATTATTCGCGCGCATGGGTAACGGTGTTGCCACTAACCAACTGATGAAGATGGTTGCTGGTGCTATCAATCCTGGACGACCTGTGGCTAACCTCTACGTAAGCTCCTTCCGGATCTTTGTACCTCAGTGTCTTATGCACGACCACACTAACATTAGTTCTCGATGTGGAGTCACGACGTGGTAGCGACGTCCGTAAATCTTGCAAGTGACCTGAAGATGGGACAATACCTCAAGATTCCACCTCGCGTGATGTTCCTCACGCAAGTTTGGGGAACCATCCTTGGTGCTATCATCAACTACAGTTCGTCCCCCCGTTTCTTACTTCACAAATTACTGTAAAGTTGAATCGCTTCTGCTCGTAGTTGTCATGATTTCCGTTGTTGATTCACAGCGTGAAATTTTATTGAGTCCGACTGGAACCAATATTTGGAGTGGACAAGAGCCACAGTCTCTTAACAGCGCTGCGGTTACGTGGTCACTAGCAAAAGAACTTTATGGATTCAATGGACCATATTGGATCGTTCCACTCAGTTTGATTATCGGTATGGTACCAACGTTCTTCCAGTGGCTCCTGTGGAAGGTAAGTTCCAGTTTACCGTCTAGAGGTCGGCCTTAGGATGCTGATCATTGAATTATCGCTAGAAATGGCCCAAAATTGGTTCCATTGCAGTCGAATCAATCTTACTCCCAATCATTTATCAGGTACACTTTCATCGTATACCCCTTTGTTTCTAATGCCAACATTCCACAGTACTCTGCATGGATGTCAGCCGGCGTCAACTCGCCCGTCACCTCGAGCGTCATCGTGGGCCTCGTCTCACAGTTCTGGTTGCGCAAACGTCATCCGAGATGGTACAAGAAGTACAACTATATTTTGGGCGGCGCACTAGACGGTGGTGCTCAGGTTATGATCTTTATTTTGTCATTTGCGGTGTTTGGTGCTGCAGGTCCTGCTAAACCGTTCCCGAGCGTATGTGTCCCCCTTGTTTCATTTTTGGTTTTGACTGACGGGTTTTCATCTGATTATCAGTGGGCCGGAAACCCGGCCCAAGGGAATGTGGATTATTGCAATGGTAATGGGGCGTTGTTGAATAACTGAATGTGTTCCTGGTGTTGCAGGATAGAAGAAGCAATTACCGTGTATTTTATATGTATTTCAAAACACGAAAACCTTTACCTTCCTAATCAACTCTCAACGCACAAAAAAACTAATCAACAGCTTGTAATTACTTCGATTATGTATCTTATTCAGACAACCGCGCTCAGTCGAGAGCGCCGTTGCCGTTACAGTAATCCACGTTTCCGTTCGCTGGATTTCCTGCCCACTGCACCGAACTTTTAGTACCGTTTTTGGCAGCGAGGTAATGGTGGACGTACGTTAGGGAAAGGTCGGTCAGTACCGGCAGCACCGAACACGGCGAACGATAGAATAAAGATCATCACTTGTGCACCACCATCAAGTGCACCACCAAGGATGTAGTTGTACTTCTTGTACCATGCTGGGTGACGTCTCCTCAGCCATAGCTGGGATACAAGACCGACGATAATGCTAGATGTGATGGACGAGTTGACACCAACAGACATCCAGGCGGAGTACTTATCGGAGGAAGT
This sequence comes from Pluteus cervinus, assembly GCA_004369065.1. Classification (NCBI taxonomy): domain Eukaryota; kingdom Fungi; phylum Basidiomycota; class Agaricomycetes; order Agaricales; family Pluteaceae; genus Pluteus; species Pluteus cervinus. The sequence goes on along the minus strand of ML208294.1, from coordinate 65,446 downwards.
GGTAAGAAAACGATCTCATGGAAAGAAGGATAGTGCATACCATGTAGATGATAGGCAACATTACGGAGTCGACCTCAACGGGACCGATCTTTGGCCAGCGTTTCCAGATCAGCCATTGAATGAAAGTGGGGACCATTCCAATGACCAAACTCAATGGAATGATCCAATAGGGGCCGTCGAAGCCGTACAGGTACTTCGCAAGAGACCATGTTACAGCAGCGCTGTTCAAACCTTGTGGGACCTGACCACTCCAGACGTTGGTACCAGTTGGACTGAGAAGGATTTCACGTTGTGCTTCAACGATAGATACCATGACAACTGGAGTGCGGAAGGGGTGAGTACTTCGGAACTTTCGTAGTTCAAGGCCAATGGAAGGCACAAACCATAGTTTATGATAGCACCTATTCGAAATTCAGCGAACGTGACGGAATCCGACAAAACAAAAACATACCAAGAATTGTCCCCCAAACTTGGGTAAGGAACATGACACGAGGGGGAATTTTAAGGTATTGCCCCATCTTTAGGTCACTTGCTAAGTTAATGGAAGTAGACACGACGTCGTGGCTCCACATGGAGAACTGTGAACTGTCCGTTAACGGCGCAAGGTGATCAACGGCGAAGGACTTACATAGAGGTTGGCTACCGGTCGTCCTGGGTTCACTGCACCAGCAACCATTTTCATGAGTTGATTGGTAGCAATACCATTACCCATACGCGCGAAGAGCAGTGTCGAAAATGGCTACAGGAGATCTACTTGAGGCCAGGACCAAGAAAAAATAAGATGATACGTACGGTAACGAAAGCCCCAAGGATGAGTGCAACGAGGAAAGACCACCAGGGCAAAGTGGTCTGCCCCTTGAACACGACAATAAGGCCTGAGAGTGATGAGTATAAGCACAGAGCCCGCGCCAACAATGGTGATACTAACCGGCCACGAATGAGAGGACGAGCAGGATGATATACCACCAGCCCGGGGCCTCTTTGTACTTTTTCATCGCTTGATAATGTGGGTCGGGCTGTGTTCCTGCCCAAGCAAGCTTGAACGAATCTTTGGCATAACCACCCCAGAAGAAGATGACGTGCGCAACTAGGCCTCCGATCTATCGGGGCCATTAGCTTTGCGTGAAAAGTGCTGCAAAACTCTTACAGAAAGGTTGGCCGTCAGGTTAGTCCAGGCATTGGAACCGGTCAGCGCAGGAAGGCCGATTTCCGCAAGTGCGGTTTGGTTCAGAGTGAAGTGAGATCCAAATACTGCAGATTGATGATAGATGGATCCATTGGCCGAGAAGATTGAAGTGGACAGCATTGGGAATGCCAGCGACTATCAAAAACGACAACTAGCGTGAATATCAGTTTAAGATTGCAGTCGATCGGTACTCACATTCCATGTATTGGAGTAGTAAATTCCCATGATCACGATGTAGCAGAAGAAATAGCCAACCCAGGAGTTCGCTGACATAGAGGAATCAATATCTGTCCACAATCAATTGTACAAATACTGACCTTGTTGGATCAAAGGCAAGGCCATATAGCTAGGTAGATTTAGAATTCTTTTTGACACATGCCGAGAAAAAAAACTCACGTAGAACCAATATACTGCCAGTCAAACGATAGACTGAGGAGTCCTAATCCCTCATTACCGTCTGACCCTCCAAATAGGTTGGTGAACACATCAATAGTTCTCTGGGAGGCGTGTTGGGATGCGAGGCAAAAAACATTGACACCGTTCAAAAGAGGGAAAATATAGGAAGGGAAGATTTCATAAACGAACATGCCAGCGAAGGCAGTCCAAAAAAGCTTCAGCCGTTTGAAGTTGGCGGTAGTGTCAAAGTGCAATGCTAGAGGGTCTTTTCAACACGGTAACCAAGGATAGAGGCAAAGGTCGCACCTTGGAATACGGCGACGGTGGGCAAGTTCTAACTTGCGTAAATACCTTCGCCGATATGCTAGAGACTTGAACTCACCCCCCAGTACACCATCTCGGACGGGTAAACGGTAAGAGGTCGCAAAAGACCAACCAGCCCATACCTAGATGGTTGAGACGAATGAGCAAGGACCCGTAGAAAACAAAGACCGATCTGACCCAAAGCAAGCAGTAGAGAACGTGGCCAAGATGGCCGTGGTTGCTTCAACTTTGGTGTCGTAGTAGAGCTACAATGAAATAGAATCAATGTGTCACCGTCAGGAAAGAGACAACACACCCTTTGTACTGCGAAGTTTTGAACAGCAGCACTTCCACCTGAGGCTGTGGAAGCAATCAAGGATGCAATGGCGTGCTGATTAGGCAGGTCAAAAGCCTGGGACTTATTTGATGCGAGAAATTGGCCTCACCTCTTTCAAGGTGAACTCCCCAGGGTTAATGAAGTTAATAATTCGACCCAGAGAATTTAGCTGAATTCCCTCTGTCCGGGTCCTCCTCGGCAACACTTTGGCCCACAAATTGCCAAAGGTATATACGAGGAGTAGCAAGAAGACATTTGATACTCCAACTTGGATGGGTTTGAATTGATAAACCTGCACACGTTTGAAGCTCTCAGTATCCATAAGAGCACGGATATACATCAGAAATATTACCTGACTTAGTGCCGCCCCGAGCCCAGCGAATATGGTCCCAAGAACGAGCGACCGGAAGGTGAGGGCCTCATCTCCATCGTCCCGAATATCAACCAAAAAGCGAGAAACGTCTCGTCCAGTGGTAACAATCGGCTCTCCATTCCGATATTCGACGCCGTCGTCATCAATTTGACTATCTGCCGTTTTCTCGTGGTCATAGTCAAGTTCCCGAACCTCATCCGAGGCCTTCTCGTTAAAGGACGGAGGGTTCGAGGACTTTTCGTCCGGTGCGTGGGGGGCCACGGCGTTGCGATCGGTAGGTGCCATGAATCTCGTTGGAAGATTCTACACGAAGACCGAGCAAGGGGGACAGGAGGTCGTCAAAGCATTATTTTCGACCTTGGTGCATTTATGTGATCTCGAGTAGAGAAGCTGGAAGTAGTAATCCCGCTCTAATTGACCTGCGATCTGTCAGAAGTCGATGCACCTCGCGGAGCAATATGCCACCACCTATTTGTAAATTCTTATCAGTGTCGGTCGCTTGACTGAAATCTGACAGTGTCAAGTTTGCTCTAACCGATACTCACCGGGGAACATGTGATCACACGGAGCCCTGGCTTTGGCTGGTATTGAACTCAGAGGAGGAAGAAAAACTGCGAGGAATAAACCAGAGTGTTAGACCTGGAGTGCATATGATCGGTGGTGGGGCGATTCATTTACCTTCTCGTGCATACGAGCTGGAATTTTGCGTCGGTCCCCATCGACCATACGTTCCTATCTCCAGGCTGTAGCCTTGGAACGAGTCAGATAAGAGAACTTGAAGACGAAGAAGGGGAACACGAGGCTAGCCAGGTTGAAAATACCCAAAAACGCATGAACCGAGTTCCATGCCCACAAAGCGGAGATTTCGCATTTCAGTCAGATAGTTCCTCCCGTTAGCTTTGCTGCACTTGAACTAGCCTTGATGGATGTACGACAGGACAATGTGGAACACAGTCAAATGGGCCGTCGACCCCGACACAAACTGACGCCAGAGTGGTGTAATGCGACGAAATCCGCAAAGAGACCAGCTCGCCATAGATACATCCGTTGATATGCCGCTCCAGCGCCGATAGTTGACCTTCATACGAGGGCTTCCATCGTGCTTATGCTGATGGTCGGAGCATCTGCCCGGAGGATTCCAAAACGCTGGCAGTTGTGTTCTGAAAATAGAACATCGTAATGTCGAGGGGCCCGTTATATTTGCGATTGAATGAATCGAGCGGATAGGATATCTCGTTCATATCGCCGTCATCTGCAACTTAACCGGTAAGCAAGGCGTAAGACTCGTGTAGATTGTAGCATGAGAGTCGCGGTGTACAAGAATAACTTAGTATACTACCTTCAGCCTCAATCGAGAGCGCCATTACCATTGCAATAGTCGACATTACCCTTAGCGGGGTTTCCTGCCCACTGAAGCATGCAAATCAGTACCGCTGAACTTACAAGCAAAAAGAATACTTACGGTGGGGAAAGGGCGCGAACGACCCGAGGCACCGAATACGGCGAAGGATAGGATAAAAATCATGACCTGCGCACCACCATCAAGCGCACCACCGAGGACATAGTTATACTTCTTGTACCATCCTGGGTGACGTCTCCTCAACCATAGCTGCGATACTAGACCAACGATGATACTGGATGTGACGTAAGAGTTCATACCGAAAGCCATCCACGAAGAATACTAGAAACAAGATTAGCCGAAAGGTGATGGTGCATCAGCCGCTGACGGACCAAGTAGATAACGGGCAGGTTGATTGAATCGACCTTAAGAGGACCAATCTTGGGCCAGCGTTTCCAGATAAGCCACTGGATAAATGTTGGGATGGCGCCAAGGACCAAACCGATAGGAATGATCCAGTATGCCCCATTGAAGCCGTACAGATACTTTGCGAGGGACCAAGTTACAGCAGCACTGTTGAGTTGTTGGACGTATTGGCCACTCCAGACGTTGTTGCCGATGGGATCCATGAGGACGTCGTGTTGAGCATCGACGATGGAAATCATGACAACTAGCCCAAGATGAACACATCAACAAAGGACCTTCGACAGACTGAAGAGAGACTAACCGTAATTTACAACAGAACCCACGATGCTGCCCCAGACTTGTGTGAGGAACATCACTCTGGGCGGAATCTTCATGTATTGGCCCATCTTGAGATCACCGGACAAATTAACGGTGTTGGCGACAATGTCGTGACTCCACATAGCAAACTAAAAACCTCATTTATCAGCCCTTGCACAGAACTAAAAAAAGTCGAGGGACTTGCATAAAGATTGGCTACAGGCCGCCCGGGATTGATCGCACCAGCTACCATTTTCATGAGTTGATTGGTCGCAATACCGTTGCCCATGCGGGCGAAGAGTAGAGTAGAAAACGGCTGAGAAGGATGGTATAAGTGGGAAGATGGTGGCAGAGGACAAGACGCACCGCTACAAAGGCACCAAGAAGAAGTGCAATGATGTAAGACCACCAAGGCAGGGTTGTTTGTCCTTTCACGACCACAACCAGACCTATGCATTTGTTCTGAGCAACCGATGATAAAAATGAAGCGCAAAGGTATGTACCTGCTACAAAGGCAAGAACCAGGAGGCAGGCATACCACCAGGCGGGAGCTTCTTTGTACTTCTTCATAGCCTGGTAATGCGGATCTGGTTGAGTTCCGTTCCTGGCAAACTTGAACGCGTCCCGGGCGTAGCCACCCCAGAAAAGGACAACATGGGCAACTAGGCCACCGATCTGGGAGCGTCAAAGTGGGAATATCACCGTTGATGGGAATAACTTACTGAGAGGTTGGCCGTCAAATTGGCCCATGCATTAGAACCAGTAAGGGCCGGGAGACCGATCTCATGAAGCGCAGTTTGGTTGAGTTCAAAAGTGTGCCCGAAGACGGCAGATTGGTGGTAAATTGATCCGTTTGAAGAGAAGATAGAGGTGGAAAGCATTGGGAATGTCATCGACTGTAGAGTTTGAGAGTCAAATGGGCGTGAAAAGCCGATGTCGACAGGAAACTCACATTCCAAGTGTTAGAATAATAGATGGCGAGGATGACGATATAGCATATGGCGTAGCCCACCCACGTGTTCGCTTGCTGGATTAATGGCAAGGACATATAGCTAGAATAATCAGACATATTCAGTGTCCATCTAGTCCCTCAACATGAATGCGCTTACGTAGCGGTGATATATTGCCAGTCAAAGGATATTTCAAGAAATCCCAAACCTTGATTCGCATCGGCTCCACCGAAAATGTTGGTGAAAATATCGATGGTACGCTGGGATGCCTTTTGCGACGCGAGGCAGAAGATGCTAAAGCCGTTGAGGACGGGGAAAATATACGAAGGGAAAATCTCGAATATGAACATGCCAGTGAAAGCAGTCCAGAAGAATTTCAATCTCTTCAAGTTCTCACCAGCGCTGAAGTGGAGAGCTGGAACTGTATTTACTATCGTGCCCATAACTGGACTCTGCAAACTCACTTTGGAAAACGGATACGGTAGGCAGATTCTACATGGCTCAAATCAGTTACAATGGACCTGGAGGACGCAATCATGACTTACACCCCAGTACACCATCTCGGAAGGGTAGACCGTTAAGGGACGGAAGAGACCGACAACCCCATAACTAACGAATAATCTTATCCGGAGAATTATACCATGAAGACGAATCGACGTACCCGAAGCATGCTGTGGAGAAGGTTGCCAAGATAGCAGTTGTAGCTTCAACCTTTGTATCGTAGTACAGCTGCGAGATTTTTAGTGAGGTTTGTCCGTTATTGCAAGGTATGGAAGAATTACTCACTCTTTGTACAGCAAAATTCTGGACTGCAGTACTGGTACCGGCAGCCGTAGAAGCGAGTAAAGTTGCAATGACATGCTAGAAGACTTGCGTTCGTCATCATTGCGATACCGGAACACGAACACAAAATTGACCTCTTTCAAACCAAAGTCGCCAGGGTTGATGAAATCGACGATCCCTCCAAGAAAGTGGAGGCGAGTACCCTCCACCCATGTCCTCCTTGGCAAGAATTTGGCCCATAAATTACCGGAAGTGTAGAGCAAGAGCATCAAGAAGACGTTCGACACTGTAACCTGAACAGGCTTGAAGATGTAAACCTGGAATATGAAGTAGAAGCAGATTAGAATCCTCCGGTTTGCATGAGGATGGAACCTTACCTGACCAAGAGCAGCTCCAAGTCCTGCAAAAAGCGTACCGAGAACCATGGAACGAAAAGTCAGAGCTTGATCCCCATCGTCCCGAATATCGACCAAGAAACGTGAAACATCCCGTCCAGTGCGTATGATGGGCTCCCCATCCTTCATCTCAACTTCACTGTCGTCATCGACATCTGCCAATTTCTCATTGACATAATTCAACTCTTTTATCTCCTGCTTTTCTATCGTGGCTTTGTCGCTGGGAGACTGGGATTCTGCCTCCTCCGTAACATCTGTGGTCCTTACACGGATGCTGCTCGGCATCAGTCTTGGGAGAAGTTCGACAAAGAAGCGGGATGAAGGCGGGGGGATGGTTCCTCGGGGAATCACAATAAAGGAGCCGTATTTAGTTCCAATGCCCCGTTGGGTGGTCGCGTTTTAAGTCGTGTGGATCTTGTGGACGAAGCTTATCGGTAGCCACACTTTCTAGTCCTCGAACCGCATTTTCATCTTCATCAGGAGATAACAAGCACGTCATTTGACGCCAGTCTAGCGGGTGCCGCCTTAGAAACCGTGCCTTGGATGACTACGATGAGGTTAAGCATGTAAGCTAAAAAGCAGGTCAGTCGTTCCGGTGAGGGACACATGTCCAGGAAAACCAGCACCCACCAGCATGAGAATACGAGGATTCCGTGGTAAGTAAAATCAGTACGCTGAACATTAGTTATGCCCCAGATGAGCTTTCGTTCCACGTCTTGGCAGAGCCCGAGGTAGACATCACGCTGGTCGTGCTTCGAGATTGGCGCGTTGTCCTAAATTAATCAGCAACAAGCGCCGTCTCGAGAAGATGGCTCGGTAAAACAAAGGATTCGAAAATCAACGAGGACTTTCAGGCAAGGTTGCGCGAGTCAGCTAGTCTCATGACGGTCAAAGATTCAGAACAAGCCGTGAAAGGACTGAACCAAGCCGAGCCGCCTCGCAAAGCTTGACCAAACACTTCGGTTCCTTCCGACTTCCGTCCACACCCCACTGGCATGTCTTCAATTGGTCCAGAAATCCCAGCCCACCTTCAGCAGAGCATTCGTGCTCAAACTGCCGAGGATGAGAGTGAAGATGAATCCTCGTTTGGACCCCAAATCCCCCAAGAATTGTTGAAGAAGGCACCATCTTCACCTTCACCTCGGAGGCCGTCTCCCAAAGTAGGCACGAGCGATGTCACAACGAGCAGCCCACGAAGGGAAGCCAATGATGAAAGCGACGACGATGACTATGGTCCTGCTCTGCCACCTGAGTTGATGGCCGCTCGCGCTGGACCATCGAAACCGACAAGCGTATCGTCAAATCGGCCGGTAGGGCCATTATTACCATCTCAGCAACGCTTCTACCAGACAGGGGCAGACGACGATAGTGATGATGATATAGGACCACAACCGCTTCCCGCGAATGTGAAAGTGGACGAACCTAATGCGGTCCAGCGGTTTATGGAGGCAGAGGAGAAGCGACGAAAAAATGCCGAGGTATGTTTCGACGTCTAGTCCCTGCTGTTGTTTTAATTGTCAATTATTTTCATAGGATGCCGCTAAGCCAAAAGCACCAAAACGAGATGAGTGGATGCTAGTCCCACCATCATCCTCTGACTTACTCGGAGGTAATGCCTTGCATTTCTTTAGCCGTTCAATGACACAGGAAGTGATAATCATTTTCTTTTCCAGGACTTGACCCTACCCGATTGACGAAGTCTCGAATGTTTTCACGATCCACTACAGCGACAACCACAAAACCAGATAATTCATTGTGGACTGAAACCCCTGCAGAGCGACAGCAGCGGCTGGCAGACGAAGTTTCAGGGAAGAAAAGACGTGCTGAAAACCAAACGGAAGATCCTGATGTCACTGCAGACCGTGCCAAACGGAGACGTGAAGACGAAGCTCTTAGACAGGGCGTCGATGCGTATACTGTGCGTTCCTCCATCCTTGTCCATTTTTTGTTTTCAGGTTCACGAGTCGTCGTATACAGAATAAAGTGCGAGGCCCTGCATTAGTAGCTCAACACTCTGCAACCCTTGCTGCTGGCCCATCAAAGAAGGAAGATCCCGTCATTTGGGACCATAGTCGGGATATGGCTATTGGGGGGAGACTGATAGACGACGACAAACGAAATCAAATGGTGCGAGAAGCTCGAAGTTTAGGTGACCGATTTGGCTCTGGGAAACGAGGTGGTTTCTTGTAATATTTCCGGTGACTATTACTTGTATCAGTCTGCATTGGTCGATGTAAGTTTCACAGTAACCTTCAAGGACCGGCCTTCGAGATCCTTCACGTTAGCCGTTATGGCGCTTCCAAAATCTGAAGCTTCCGGACCAAGAGGTGATTATTGACAAGGCAACGATATAACTGCGGTGAAGCTTTTTCTACCCCGCGAACGTCATTGCAGCTTGGGCCTTTCCCAAGCAGTTGAACACCCAAAGTCTCCCCCGCTGATGTCAGCAGGGCAACGCCACTCTGGTGTGCTTTGCAGGTTTACAACGCAAGTCCTTGGCAAGAGCGCGTATTTTTACTCCTTCCAGTCGCTATCACCCTATGCCTCCATTTTTAGTTGCGCAGGCTTCTAGGAGTCTTGTGAAATATCGCCGCACGCCATCGAAAGATCGCTGATGGTGAGTGGACTGGCTTCGAGATCGGGATGTGGTTCTTTCTACAAAAGTGACAATCGTCTTAGACTGCTTTGTGAGGATCAACCAGAACTAATGGGACATTGCACAATTTGTACCTGATCCCTGGGAGTAGGCGAATCCCCTTTCGCATTTTGTCGCGGCCCATACGACGTGGGGTACTCTGCCCTACTCTGCCCCCATGGGGGGCCATTTGGAAACAGAAAAAGAAGTTTTTTTGTCTCGAGTGGGGCCGAGTTCTCACCCCTTCCCGCCTATTGCTGATCACCCAGCCGTTCGGTGTTCAACACCGGCATACCGAGCCCATCTGCTTCCAGTCTTGCACTATGACGCTGCGTTTGGTCTGTCTAAACTGTTCACCCATGACAGCCCCTCTTGTCGCCGTTCTCTTGTTCGATATATACGCAGATAGGCCCATACCGGCAAACCACTCAGAGGTTTGCATTTTGTTCTGCCTTGAACGCCTCGGATCTTGTTATACACGATCTCGGATCAGGTCTTATGCTATCTTCTCTGCAACCATGTGGACGTCTCGACCATGTGCTTGCCATTCTGTCGACATGCCCGCTTGACAAGATCTTGTTCGATCACGTTGCCGCTTGGTTGCCGCTGACATGGATGACATGGACAGCTGGGAAGAAGTGTTCAGCCAGATTAACCAACCCCAGACGGTGGCAAGCAGCTACCCATTGTCACTGTCGACGTCTTTGGACTCTTGCCGGAACGCGACACGCTAGGGCAAGGGGAACTATATACCCTGTGTTGCATGTGCGAACATTCAATCCAAAGTCAAGCATCATGATCACGAGTCGCTACTTCGAATTACATCCGCTCATCTCGGGGTCCGAAATCTCCTCTCTGCAACTCGATCGCTAATGCATAAAGTCCGACTTAACTTGGTATGGAATGCCTCCGGGTGATGGGGACCACATTTACTTCTCAGAAGCTATATGCACATGGGGTGATCCTATATGGGGTGATCCTCGTCTCAAGAGTCATGCATCATGCATCACAACGTAGGTGTGGCCGCTGTCCCAACTCCTCCCAACTCGCGGAACCACTTTCACTCGGTGAAAGCTACGAGATGATCCCTCTTCCCAGATAAATTATCTTTTGACGATCGTCGCGGAGTTCGAATTGCCCAAAGGATCATCTTACTTCCGAGTGTGTCCAAAAAGTACGTTCGTGACTTTGACCAGTTGCGCGTCAAACGAGCCCCAGATGGAAACTGCGCTCTACCACCTTACGCTCATTCAATTAGCTCTGCTTTACAGCAATAACAATGAGTCAAATCACCATGCAGTCCATTGCGACGGATAGCCACAAATGTCCCGGCGCTTCAAGATTCCACTCACCCAAGTCCAGTTCGATTTTTGGGCAGCTCAAAGGCCACACATACCGGACACAGCGGCGTCAGACGGTCAATTAAGCTCTGTCCGACCATCAATCCCACAGTTTTAAGCGTTCCTTGTTGTTGTGACTAAACAAGTTTCGAACTTCAAACCTTCGATCCGTCATGCCCGCGTCAATTCGTATGAGTTCGTATGTCCAGGTAAGCGCCAAGTGGTTTCGTGTCAGTGTCACTTCTTATGCTCGTCTAGTGTTGGCCTATACCTCCTACGCACTCGGAGTGGAGCTCAGGACACTGGATGACTAGGCTCAGCACTGCTCACCAGTGGGCTCAAACTAGTCACTTCGAACGTCCACCTCCAGCGCAAGTAATTTGTCAACTATCCGATATGGGCATATCACTAAACTTTGGGGTGCATTTCCGTTGCCCTTGTCGGTATTGTACAAACTCCTTCCAGTTCATGCATGGCATGAACATACTGACTGGGGTCGCTCGGCTGTGTCTCCATTTTGTCTTTCAGGTCCAAACGACGGAGGAAGTCAGTTTGCCTGAAATGCTATCCTCCAGTCCGTCAAGGGCGAAGTCTCTATCCAGATGTAGCCTCAAGGAGAATATATAACCATGTGTAGGTTGAAGGAACGTTCAACACCTCGGAGTAAACATGCTCAGTCCAACTCAGCTTGCCTTCACTTTTCTCTTACCTCTTGTAAATGCAGCGGTGGGGCCAGTTGCAGACTTGCTCATCACTAGCGCAGATGTCGCGCCCGATGGCTTTACCCGCCCGTAATTATCTTTTCACTCTCCACAGCTGAGGGCGTTGTAGGACTGACGGTGTCATCAGAGCAATTTTTACTGGTGGAAGTTTTCCTGGTGTCTTAATTACAGGAAACAAGGTCCGCTAGCCATTCTCGCCTCCACGATTACCAGCCTAACCAATTTTTGCAGGGAGATCGCTTCCAACTCAACGTCCAGGATCAGTTGACGGACGATCGAATGCTTGAGAGCACGAGTATTGTATGGGACCTCACTCAGTCATCCGTAGAATTATTGCTCATGAATCTTTTTAGCACTGGCACGGTTTGCTCCAGCGAGGTTCTGCCTGGGCGGATGGCCCTGTTGGCGTAACACAGTGTCCTATTGCCCCAGGAAACTCCTTTCTGTACGACTTTAAGGCTACTGATCAAGCAGGAACGTTCTGGTATCATTCGCATTATTGTGAGTCCATCTACTCTCGTCCATTACGTCGTAATTTACAACGCGCCCTAGCTACTCAATATTGTGATGGGTTAAGAGGACCCTTCGTCCTTTACGATCCTGAAGATCCTCATCGCGATCTGTAAGGGTGTTCTCTCCATCTTAATCTAGTTGTCCTCATGGCACCCTTTCGGTAGGTATGACGTTGACGATGGTAAGCCGGTATAAGCGTTTTGGGAAGGATCGCATTCTCAGCTCTGTTATCCTTACTTAGAATCGACGGTTATCACCCTGGCAGATTGGTACGCAATTTTCCTTTTGTCATCTAGACACTGTCCTCACGTGTAACAGGTACCATCAATTGGCTCGCTCTGTTCAGCACAACCAAGTCCCTACCACCGATTCCGTTTTGATCAATGGCAAGGGTCGCTGGATGGGCAACGCAACTGCCCCTCTATCTGTGATCAATGTGGAACCCGGAAAGCGATACCGATACCGACTTGTTTCCATGTCTTGTGACCCAAATTTCGAGTTCTCTATTGACGGTCATAACATGGTCTGCAAATTCTCTTACTGCTAAACTGGCAATATAACTGATCATGGGCTTTCTCTTAGACCATCATCGAAGCAGATGGCGTCAATACAGTACCCTACACAGTCGAAAAGCTTACTATTTTCCCTGGGCAGCGCTATTCCTTCGTCCTTGAAGCGAACCAACCGGTTGGGAATTACTGGATGCGTGCGTTACCCAATCTACAAACCGGTTCCCCCCGATTTGCGAACGGAGTCAACTCTGCTATCTTACGCTATCAAGGTGCCAACGATACCGAGCCCACCACTCCTGAAGTTGACAGAACGAATGTGCTCGCTGAATCAAACCTTCACCCCCTCGTTACGACACCTGCACTGGGCGATCACGAACTCGGCGCGGCAGATGTCAACCTGACACTTAGCTTGGGATTCGACTTGAACAAGTTCCAATTCAATATCAATGGGGGCACTTTCGTGCCTCCCACTGTACCCGTCTTGCTGCAAATTCTGAGCGGCAAGCACACCGCCCAGGAATTACTCCCTGCTGGTGACATTCACATCTTACCCAGAGACAAGGTAGTTGAATTGACCATTCAAGCCTTGAACATCGGAGGTCCCGTGAGTCCGTTGTCTGTGTGATACATCTGTAATTCGGGTAGTTCGCTTGGCTCTAGCCGACTCTTAAAAAGTGTTGAAAAAGCGTTTGAGACGCTTTTTAAGAGCTAGCCGTCGCTTACAGTCTACAGATGTACCTTGGCTGGCGGCTAACATATTTACGCAGCACCCAATTCACCTTCACGGCGTATGTCTCTTCATATGTCATTCAGGTATCCTTTCTAAGTATCTTCGATCGTAGCACACCTTCCAAGTTATCAAGAGCACTGGAACCGATCAACTCAACTGGGACAACCCTGTATGTCATTTTACCCTGACATTGAAAGTCCTTTGCGTCTGACCCCGACCAATTTCACAGATTAGCAGAGACGTTGTATCCAGTGGGGTTAGTGGCGATATAGTTATCAGGTTCAAGACTGACAACCCAGGTCCCTGGATTCTACACTGGTACGTGATCTGGAAAAGGTCTTGTGCTTCAGTGAGACTTACTCAATGTTCTGATTTACAGCCACATAGACTGGCACCTCGAACTGTGAGTGCTCGGTTCCTTTGTGCGTACGAGCGCATAATTCTGATCAGCTTTCTATAGCGGCCTTGCCATTGTTTTCGCTGAGGATGTTGATACGATCGCGACATTTGATCCACCCCGTATGTGATAACTTACTCAAACCTCGACAACCCGTGATGGCTTAATCTTCCTCAGCATCCTGGGACGCTCTTTGTCCGACTTACGATGCTCTGCCTCCCGATCAGCTTTAAAGTGGTGCGCTTGATGCTTGTCGCCGAGTTAATATGACCGATAGATAGGTCAAAAGTATCGCCCGAAGGCGTGGATATTTCACATGTGTAGTTGAGTTCATCAGCAAATGCCAGCACATATCGCTCGGCATCGCGCGACCTCGTACGAGGTCGTACGAGGCAAAAAATCATCGCGAGCTGACGATTTTTTCTACATCCATAGAAACCGGCGAGAAAATCAACGATGTTTGAATGACCTTCAATTGGCGAGCCGACGATGTGACGATGTGGTGACGATTTAGTACACAGGCAGTTCATCCAGCTACCAGTAGCTTCATTGATCAGGCTACGTATACAATGACTACGGTCAATATACCCGGCTTCACTAAGCGACTATCTACGCAACCGGCACGTATGATCTCCCCTCCAACGCAAACAAACCCAGGGCCACGAAAAGATTGGACTCCGAGTGGGGTATGGGAATAAGCAAGTGTAGTAACATAGATTAGTGAGTGTTTGAATAGGATGGGGCACAGATAAAGGCAGAATGGACATGAATCATTAACATTGAATGAGCATCAAATATTGAAATCTCGAATGAATGCGAGAGGAAGAGGCGAGGCTTGACAGTTGTAAAATAGACAAGAAAGACAATGGGTAAGTCCAGGAACAAGTAGGGAGAGGTGAGGTTTTGACGGTCATAAAATGGACACGAAAAATATGAACTTGAGGCTGCATTTACAGCGCACCTAGGAGGGGGGTAAAGAGTGGACAATGAGGTGGACGTGTAGTGACAATTGGGACATGGACATACGGGGTATTTGGCCTCGAAGAGCAGAGTAGTCGTCTGACGTGGTTCTTGTCAACGAGTGCTGGTTGGGCATCCTGCAGAGGACATAAAGTTCCTTCCACTCGTCGTCGGTGAGAGACTCCACAGCTGGCATATAGCTGAGCGTAAGAGGCTCGCATCGGCCTTTGCTAGCGGTCTTGCTTTCGACTTCGTGGCCGGTCTTGAATCGACCAAAATTCTGTTCAAGCTGAATGAACCCGAAATCAACACCAAAACGAGACCATAACAAATCAAATTTGAACTTACTGCACCGGCAACCATGGCAACGAGACCTCGGAGGTTGCCCAGTGGATTGACACGTGAATTTGCAATAGTATCACTACTCGTGACAAAAGTCTTGACAATGTTGATGACGAATTGAGACTGAAAAGCCCCAGTTGGTATCTAAACCAGTGTCCTATCAAGATGATATCATGGAACCGAACTGCTAGCTCACTCACCACCCATTGTGGATCCTTCGTGCTCATGTTGATATTCTCGACTGGGATGGGCGAGCTGTAAAGTCCTGGCCCATATGGGTGGCTGGCCCACTTCGCATACTTGTGAATCTCGGTAGGGTTGCCTTCGTACTTCGGCCCCTTAAACCATTTCTCCACATCATCGCGAGCTCGACCGAGAATCTTCGAACGCTTGTCCAGCACACGTTGCATAGCCTGACAAAGATCAATTCAAGTGCTATCATTAGGAACTAGGTGATTCACTTACGACGTTGTATATGGTAGAGTTGGCATCAAGATCGTACTGGTGGTTTGGAACCACAGCGTTCATGACGTTCATGAGGATGTTCCCGAACTCTGCACCCTGTAGAAAATGCTTGTAGGGCTCTCGCGATGCGTACATCATGTGATAAAGGCTCGGGAGAACTTCAGTTTTCCAAACTGGGCGGAGGGAGACTGGGATATCGGATGCCTTCGATCCGTTGCCAGTCGAGGTGGGAGGCGAATGGTGGGTGACATGCGAGGGAGGTGAACGGTGTTCACGCTTCGCGAAGGGTGTGGTATGACCGACTTCCGGTTTTACATTGAACGGGGATGGTGCACGGCTGAGGATGATGACAGAGTCATCCGACTTGATCGAGGTGAGGGAGGAGTCCGAGTGGAGGGAGATGACTGTGTTTTGGCGCTTGGGGGGTTGCTTGGCTTTTCCCGCCTTCTGCTTTGATGGTTCCGGCGTTGGTGTGTTCTCATCGTCAGGGTCCGGGGTGACAATGCCAACAAGCTGTTGTTCCCAGGTAAGTACGAGAATTATTCAACTGCCACCTTGGATTACATACGTTGTTACTCCTTGGGGGTCTTCCCTTCAGGTCTTTTGTTCGCTTCTTCACGGCATCCGTCAACGCCTTTTCAACATCAACACCACCTCGTGTCACTTTCGCCTTTCCCTTTGATGATGTGCTGGCAGCCGCATGCACCACGGTCTTCGTTTGCTTGTCTACCTTCTTGTTCTGGGTTGCTTTCGTCAGCTCCACCATCTCAACGAGCCAACACTACTCACTGGTGCAACTTTTGCTTGGAAGTTCTTTATAAGACCGGTTTGGAAGGGCTTGGACTTGGGCTTTTTTCTGGTGCGTACAATGAGGCTGTTGTGGATGTAGGTGCAAGTAAGGTACTTACTCTGGTTGCGTGATAGTAGCTGCAACTTTTTTGACCTCGACCTCGACCTCAACATCTGGAATTTCTCGAGTTCGAAGCAAGTTGACCATCGAGCGCACTTCTGCGCGTTGCTGGGCATGTCGGCTCTGTGCAATTTATTAGATTTCGTAAGTAGTCTGAATTCAATCTTGTCTTTACCATTGTGGGACCATTTGACGAACCAACGACGTCAAGTTCATTGTCATCACCTCCAGCTGCTTCGTTGGTGTCTTCACCTCCAGATTCTTCGTCTGTGCCGACAGCCTCATCCTCGAAGATGTCAACAGAATCAATTAACCCGTCTTCTGCCTCCTCCACTTCCATAGGACCAGGACCTTGCTCGTCATCGATCTCAGTCGCATCCGGTTCGTCATCTGACGTCAACGGGACATCGAAAATTGAATTAATTTGATTTGTCGCCTGGTGCTGGACTTGGTTGTCTTCGTCGATGTCCATCTGTCGGAGAAAATCAATTCTTCCTTGGGCATCATAGTCAAGGGCCTGGTTCTTGGCTGCTTTCTCTGCTTTTGTTTGCCTTGTTTTCTTTGTTGCGACCGGCTTTGAAGCTCCAGTTCGAGCACGCCGCTGAGGTAACGTCCTTGTAGGTGGCAACCCTTTTGCGCGGGCTGTGCGTCCCAGCTTTTCCGTCACTGGGGGTCCTGGTTCTGGCGTTTTCTGGCGTTTTCGTGCCGGAATCCGGATTTTTGGTACCTCAGGAGCACTTGCAAGGATTGACAGCTCCTCTTGGTCCTTTCGCTTGCGCTTTTTCCCTGCCATAGCTGGAAGAACGGTGGTGGTGGCCGGAGGGGAATTGGCTTTCCGACCCATATTTCAACTGGTGAATTCGGTGGTAAGGAATGTGGTGTTTTGGTGTTCAATTAAAATTTAAAAGTAAGGTGAGATATTAGAAGAGTGTGGGGGATAGACGGAATCAAAATGCGGAGCCTGAGGTTGGGTATTGTGAAGTTTGGTGCAAAGTTGGACTTAGGTTTTGTTCGTGTTTTCTCTCGCTTTGGCCCGGTGATCAAATACAAGTTGTCTTTTTTTTTCATCTTCCGCTGCGCCATTCCCGGCATGCCTCCGTCCCATATATGCACAATTTGTTTTCAAGAATGTCGAACTCAAGGGGGCCTCAAAAACCACAAGAATGCCCATCGCCGGGAGATCACACCAGATGCAGACCCCCTTCCCCGCTACACCTACGTGGAGCATCCAAAGCTCACTGGTATGTCAGAGTCAATCTCTGGCAAACGTCACTTATCGTCTCATTTACTAGGTCGGCCATGTGATGAAAATGGAATATTTCTCGATGAAAACACTCCACCACACCCAGTACAAACCGGTCCAGATCCTGAAGAGCCTTGGGATCCATTCGAGGACCGGATTGCTTTCGACTTTGCATACAAGGCATTTGTCGAGGATCAGGACTCTATTCGTAGCATTACAAAAGACCTCAATATCTGGGCGGCCTCACTCCACAAGCACGGCGAATCACCTCCTTGGTCCACAGCTCAAGAAATGTACAAGACAATCGATGCCATTCAACATGGCCCAGCACCGTGGAGAACCATCACTTTCCGATATGAAGGCGAAAAACCAGAAGATCCACCCAAGTGGATGTTAGAAACATATACCTTATGTGTCCGGGACACTCGCCTCGTTGCACATTCTCAACTCGCAACGTCAAAATTTCGGGAAGACATCCATTATGCACCATATAACCAATTTGATACCGCGAAAGGTGGGGAACGAGTTTGGTCAAACGTGATGTCAGGGGACTGGTCCTGGGAGCAAGCAGTATGTTAATTCATACAATCTACGACCCGTTAATCACTATATCTATAGGACATCATTGCTGCCAATCCATCAACTCATGGGTCCATGTTCGTTCCGATCATCATCGGGAGCGACAAGACAACAGTGTCAGTGGCGACTGGTAACCAACAATACCACCCAGTCTATATGTCATTGGGTAACTTTTCAAATACGGCGCGACGAGCACATATAAACTCGGTTCTTCCAGTGGCCTTTTTGCCAATTCCGAAAGGTAAGTTTTAGCTGCCTCGTATTGAATTCAGACTCAACCGTTCATTAGCATCTAAAAAGCAGCGAAAACGGCGCATCTGGCAACGTTTCTGTCGCCAACTATACCATGCATGTCTCGAGGCAACATTTTTACCACTGGAACCATGGATGACAGTCCATGATGTTGTACGATGCCCTGATGACCACTTCCGTAGAGCCGTCTTCGGTCTTGGGCCATATATTGCGGATTATCCAGAACAGGTTTGGCTAACGGGGATTGTACAGGGCTGGTGTCCAAAGTGTGTTTTCTTTCTTCACGGTATTTGGTGGTTCTAATTACAATGCAGATGCCTGGCTCGTCCCGAAAATCTTGATGGTGAAGAAGTCAGGCTTCGTCGTGAAAAGAAAACCGACTTTTTGATCAAATGTTTCGATCCTGGGATTCTATGGGATGGATTTGGTATTCGGGCTGACGTTGTGGTATGTATTCGAGTTCACTGACTTTATACTATGTTCTAACTGCACCTATAGCCCTTTACACACAACTTTCCACGTGCTGATATTCATCAGCTCCTCGCACCAGACCTCCTTCATCAAGTTATCAAAGGTGTATTCAAAGATCACCTCATAACGTGGGTAAACGAATACCTTGTTGCCATACACGGAGAAGCTCGCGCACTGGAAATAATCCAAGATATCGACCGCCGGTGAGTCACATGTGATGATGGTGAGGCACTTCACTGACACGTTCTCTCTCAAGCATTGCAGCTGTGCCAGCATTCCCTGGATTACGCCGTTTCCCTGATGGAAGAGACTTTCAGCAATGGACTGGTGACGATTCAAAGGCGCTTATGAAGGTAGAATTTATCCTCTTGTCATTGCTTGCGACGCTTGGTATTTATCTTCACATTCAATGTTCAGGTTTATCTTGGAGCTGTCGTTGGGTATATCCCAAACGATATGATTCGTTGCTTGGCAGCGTTTCTTGATTTTGCTTATCTTGCACGACGCAATGCCCTGAGCACAAGTACATTAGAGCAACTCGAAGCTGCTCTCAACCAGTTCATTCGCCATCGAGAAGCCTTTGAAAACGAGGGCATCAGAACCTCTCTTCCCCGACAACATTCCCTTCAACACTACCTTGCAGTCATTCGCCTCTTTGGCTCCCCGAATGGCCTCTGTTCTTCAATTACCGAGTCCAGGCATATCACTGCCGTCAAGGAACCATGGCGTCGATCAAACCGCTACAACGCACTTATTCAAATGCTTCGAACAATTGAGCGTATTGACAAGCTCGACATGGCCAAGAACACCTTCGGAAAGTTCGGTATGATGGAGGGTTCCACTTTGTCATACACGGCGGGGGTATTAACGGGGGAAATTATTGATGGACCTCTTGACCTTACCGTCAATGAAGATGACGGTGAAGACTGGGAGGATGATATTGGTCCTGTCACTGGCCCAAGGTCGATGTCAGACATTTTTCTGGCGAAAACGGCTGGTATGTCTTGTGGTGCTACTTCAATATCAGGACATGAACTTATGGCTATGATCATAGATTACTCTGCTCCTTTGGACGAAGTTGCAACAAGAATTGAGCAGCCACGCTTTCCAGAAGTCACTCGACGCTTCTTATGGTCACAGCGCAATCCAGACTCGCCACTATCACCATTCGAAGTACCAGCAGCCGAGCTTCCCCTCATCACAGGCCACATTCGCATCTACAACTCAGCTGTTCTCGACTTCTATGCCCCAAGTGATCTGTGTGGGGCAGGTGGGATGAAACACGAACGGATTCGCTCCAACCCCTCCTGGTTTGGTGGGGATCCTCGTCGAGATACAGTGTTCGTCGAAACAGATGCTGAGGGGGAGGGGATGCTTGGGCTAACTATTGCCCGTGTCCTACTCTTCTTCTCCTTTGTACATGGCAACGATGACTATGACTGCGCCCTCGTTCACTGGCTGAAACCTCATGGGGACAGGCCAGATCCGGTCACCAACCTTTGGGTTGTTTGTCCAGAGTATTCTGGGAATGGGCGGCGTACACTTGAGGTCATCAGCATCAAGGCAATTGCCTGTGCTGCCCATTTAATTCCAGCTTTCGGAGTAAACCCCCTCCCCGAAGACTTCAAATTCAGCTGGTCACTCGATGTATTTCATTCATTTTATGTCAATTCATATGCCGACCACCACACACACGAGTTGATAAAAGTATAACCAATAGTTGTAGTGAAATTGTACAAATAAACCAGAATCAACATTGTGTAGAATACTTCCCTTACTGGGTAGCACACCTCTTGCGACGATGTGAGCACTAAATTTCTTGTCAAATTTGTCGTCACCTCGTCACCTCGCAAACCTGCCACGAGGCTGCGTGGATACGAGGCTCAACGAGGTACCCTGGGATTTGCTGATGTTATCAGTAATGTTTCCGTATGTTCAATAATGTATAGATTTGATCATTATTGTCCAGTAATCCCATCTGTGCTATTGCGTTACATAACGAATCGAAGTTGTTCTGACCTGATCTGTTCCGGGGTTTTGTGGAGCCGGTTTCCATTCTGAAGGTCAACCTAATCGGGGCCCAGTTACTCAGGTCTGTCAAAGACAAGGTACGGGGGGGGGCACTTCCCACCCATTGACAGGAGACTCGGACAAGCGGAAAACATCCCGGCAACAACCATCGGATGAGCGCTGAGATGGGGAGTGTTTCAATAAGTTCAAGGAGTTTCTCTCACTGCACCGAAGTTGATACTCGGGAAATGACAAGATGTACCGACAGATGTCCTTCGTCGAGCGGAAACACGAGGTTCACGATTCTTCTCTGCCGTATAGGACCTAGGTTTGACGGAGGGCAGGTACAACCAAGTGCTATGATCGGAAGTGAGTTACGGCCGAGGAAGACGATCATAATTATCAAACGTACCTTCCATTTCGGGAAATGTTTCCACCCACGACCATCAACTTTGTTTGCGCAGTGTTCCCGTTTGTAGGCGCCCAATAACTTGGTCGCGAAACTCACTCGACATTCACTGTCTTCCATCTCGTTCCGTGGCATTGAAATATTGACAGGTGGTAGTTGGGTTGGCAATGGTATCTTTCAACAAATGCCCGTCCTGAGTCTGCCAGGGATTCAAGTTCTACGCATGGTTCCACGGGCACTGTAATCATATTGATGTGATTCGGTTCCTTGGTTCTTGACATCCGTGTATGGAACGTAAAGGTACGAGTAGTCCTATGACCAAAGTTTCCTTTTGTTCCTAATGGTAGATCTTCGGTGCAACAACAGCGCCGAAAGGGTCTCGTTGACATACTGACTGGATGGTCCCATTGCCTCGAGCGCGGTTCTGGTCTGTCCAAATTGCTGTACGTATCTGCTTCTTGTGATGTATAAAAGGAGGTTTTCTTTCGAGGAATGTCCAACCAACTTCCCCCTCACATCCTTTCTACTTTCCAAGCCACATCTTGAGCCTCATGAAGCACACTCAGGCTGAACTTGCCGTAGCGCGCCCCTCCGGCATAACTGACAAGTTTGCTGACCAGGATGCGGCCATTTTGTTCGTCGTTCAAATTGTACCAATGTTCTTTGCCTAATAGCATCTACAGGGCACCCTTGGCACTCGCTGCTTTTGGCTCCATCTTGGACATCGCGTCTGGAATGGACGACTTTTGTGAGCTCCACTTTACTTGCATTCGGCACGCTTTGCCAATGACCGACCCAAGGCTTGGGCGATGCGGACATCTTAACTGTGGCCACGAGTCAATGGGAATATGCCAAGTTCCCAAACTCCTTCAAGACATCCCTTCAACAGCTTGTTCGTTGTCTTATTTGAACCTACCTTACCCTTCTCTGATCTTTCATCCCTTTTAGGTTCTCGAAGGCTACACGGCATTCTCTAAAGCAGAATTCAGCACCAAGAGCATTAATGACACCACCCTGAAGATCAGAGATGGTCTTGATCAGGCGGTAGACCTTGCCTTGTGTGGCTCAGCCGAGGATCTTAAGACCCTTGTGAACGAGAAGATTTACCTGGCGTTGGAAGGAGTGAAGTCATGCTCGTAAGTGCTCTCAGCGTCTGTAAGATCCATTCTTACAACCCCTTCTAGTGAGGCGGCGGCCCAGTTTAGCAAGGCCTTTTGCACTCTTCCTGGGTTAGCGCAAGAACTCGCGATTGCGTGTGATTTAAAGGTGACGATTTTCCCTCTTACGTGCTTGCTGGGTCTCATCCCTTATTCTACCAGATCAAACACGCAGAGAGAGTGAAGGCTTATATCATTAAAAATCTTAGGGTTGAGCTCGAGGAGTTCGAATTCAAGCAAAATGAAGCCCACCAAAATGTTTCCTACGCGAAAGAGGTAAGTTCATAGGTTGTTGAGACGACCATTGTACTAAAAAGCGGAATAGAGCCTTCTTGTAGCCATCCGCAAATTTGAAGAAGCCAATGAAGCCTATTCGAGGAGGTGTGTGGATATGTCTGGGACGACGGACATTCAGCTGACTCCAGGACAGCACTGTCGCCTTCTGTTCGCAATCTTCCAGCGGATACAGCTTCGGGCATGTTACTAGACGTGCCATCACTGAGTCCGACACTCACCACACCTCTATCTCGCACCATACCCTCTTGGAAGTGGTTGAGCGTTTCTGCCTCCTCCTCGGCGGACACGGAGGCCCCGCTGATTGGGATGAGATCCGTTGCAGAGAAGGCGAACAGAAGTCTACGGCTCACGGAATTCACGAACACCTTTGCGAACAAATCAAGTTCGTCAAGGCCAACCGAGATCAGCATGCCCACGACGACTTGCTCGAAACTCTCGAGTCCCTGGCGTTTGCTGCCAGCGAAGTTGTTTCAATCGCAGATGGCCAAATCGACGAGTGTGAGTACGACGCCATCGTCAGGAGGCATCGTCCGGTGGTTCTGGAGGCGGTACGGAAAATCAAGGCGATCATCGGTCGATACAACGGTGGCCTCTTAGCCCATGAGACCGGGCGCATCGCTACCAAAGGATTCCACTCTAATTACTCGTCTTACTCTGGTCGTCGCGAGACTTATGTGAGTCCAATACACCCTCCCCTCTCGGTACCGTCCTCAACTGATCCATGCTATCTAGGAGAGTTCTTCGTTTTCAAAGGCGAAAGTTCAGGTATGGTACACATAAAAGTGTCCGATATCTCGTTTCTGACATGATTCGTGATTAGATGGAAACGGCCCACTCCGAACTTGAGATCGCGAGGACTACTTATGAGGAGGTCACCAGAACAGTTGTCAGTTTCCAGGACGAGATTATCAGGATACGGCTGGAAATCGCGCGTGTTTCTACATGGAACGCGGACCTGATCGCTTTACACCCCAGGCTCGTGGAGCTCGTCATAATCTTGAGAAGTACGTTTACACTTCTGCTTTGCACCTCAAACATGTTCTGACTCGGCGGCCACATAGGGTTGCACACGCAATTCGAAGAGATTGGTCTCTTCTTCAAACATAATTTCTCTTCACTCAAGGATGCGGTGGAATGCTACATCACCCAATGGGTAGAGACCCTGTGTAGCATCCAGATGGTTGGATTCGCTGGTATCTCAACTTACGGTGAGCTTCTTTTTTGGCCGATAAGTCCTAGAGGCTGACTATGCAACTAGATCTTACTCGTCAACTAATCTATCAACAACTTTTATTCTGCTTGAGACTGGTTCGTCTGGCACACGGGACCGCGAACGCCTACGCAGCCATCCTCACCGTTCTCATTATCCCTGCTAGCTGGTATGCACTCTTTATTTTACCGCCCAGAGTAGCTCGTGACTGACCACGAATGCAGCGAAGTGGATCGACTCTTCAAGGTTCATTTCAGCGACGTTCAATTAAGGAAGAAGATTCTCTTCCGTTCGTATTTTCTTATTTTCGCTGTGGTCCATCGCTAAATGGAATGGTTAGTCTTGTCGCAATGTATTGACAATGTTTGGGAACTTGCACCCGGCATCATCGAGAAAAATCGTGAAGTGAGGCACTTTCCCTATTGCGCTATAGCCACGAGCTGACTTTTGGGCACAGAGCTTCTTCTCCATGTATAAGCAGGCTATCTACGATTACGAATACGAACACCAATTCACCGCATGCCAGTGGAACTTCGGTACGTATCCAGAATCCTACCCTGAAATGACACGATCTAACGAATCCACAACTAGACAAGTGCGATCTCGTCATTTTCGAATACATTATTAAGGAGATCAAGAGCCGTCTCGTCATCGAAAGCGTCATAAGCTGCGATTGCGAGTATGAGCACTGCGATTCTTGCAAACCTGGACGTCCTTGCGAGGAGTGTCATTCGAAGCGGCAGGTAGCTTGCGATGTCCCTACTCAAAGCGGGCTTCTCGAGGTTACATACGACGGTTTCTCTCCCCAGTCTGAAAGTTCAAATGCGGTCGGCTTCCATTCGCAGGACATTTCCTCCTCGTCATTCAACGAGACGGTAACTGGCGAATACACAGAAGAGTATCAGCAATCTACGCAGAAGGAATACTCCCAAAACGTTGAAGAGTATCAACAAACTCTCGAGGAGCAGACGTTTCAAGAAAACGGCATCGCGGTGGAAGTCTCTTAAATTGCCCAAAGCAGGTTCCTCAAGTCGAGGGCCTAAACTCTCTTGGGGTATCGGTCCTGGCCTCAAATCTAAAGTCTCTGGTCTCCTGGGGAATCGAAAACGGGATGATCCCCAGTAGTGGCGATCTGGTTGGTAGTTGGAATTGGTTACCTCGGTAACTCTTTGGACTTGATTTGTTTCACATTCGTTTTTCTTCTGGACTTGTCTCTTCATTCTTGCTCTGCATCCTCTCTCTCGCTACCGAGTTTCAAACACGCTAACACTCCCTTCCTGTCTTGTTTCTCAACTTGTGTCCTGTGTACTATCGCCGCCATCCTGTGTACTCGCGCGTCTCACTGCCTGTTGTCAACTGTACTTATCCTACCTATAACACCGCTAATACGAATCAATGTAATATTTCCTTGATCAACCGAGTCTTTTGGCTTCTACTGCTTTGTCCTTCGGGTCTTCGTTCGTTCGGGGAGAAGTTGTCCATCCCAAGTTGAAAGAATGAACTTAGTATAAACAGTGCCAAATAATGATCGCAGCGGTGCGCCACTTAAAGTTCTCTTCCTAATCAAGATCGCACACTTCCTTGTCCCTACGGTACGAACCGGTTCATTCACCGGAGACCAAATCGTGGATCAGGTTTAGATTTGTTCAAGTTCGGATTGAGCATGTCGGAATTTCTATTCCATGTTTATTGAATCTTGACATGCGAGCTTCTTGGCGAGCATATGTAAGTTGTATCCGCGAATGTATCAGTTTAGTACTATTCTTGTATATATTTCCCGTACTTACCAACCGGACCACGTATCTAGGTAGTTTATCCCACTCTCGTAGTATATAAGACGGATATACCTAGGACGTACATCATGCGCTTGGAAGCAGCAAAATTGCTAACCTTTACCTACATCAGATTACATCTATCACAATGTAGTGATATCTTCTCATAGAGTCGACGTGCTCGTCCTGAATTCGGTTCGGAGACGCTCAGGAACCAGATTCACGAAGTTTGAAAAGCGCGAGGGATATCGATCTGTCACGACGTGCCTAGAACGTAGAGATGCTAATACAAAAAAAGCAATGAGGCGCATACAAGTAACTAAATACTGATTAAGAGACAAAGAAAAAACCCTCATTCGGAAGCTCCCCGCCAAGGTCTGCTTGAAATTGTACCTGATTACAATGAGCGAGATATAAACCTAGATGAGAGATCGTCAGCCAAGGACAAAGTCAGGGAGGAGATTACCGTCTAGTCCAATGGTACAATGGTAGTCCGCGTCGCCGTTTGCCGTCTGCCTGTCCGCCGCCAAAAAAGGGAATGAGGGATTGGAAGAAAACGCTTACACTTAATGTATAACATGAAGCTGTCCACCTCCACTCCGGAATCTGAAAGAAAAAAATCAACCAGGAGGCTGCGGCGGCGGGCTCACTAACCGTGGATAAACCGAGGATCGACCTTGCGGCCACCCCCTACCATTAAATCCACCCACTGCAACCCATACCCCCCACGTGAACGTCTCAGTAGAAGTCAATTGCGAAGGTTTCGACTGACGTACGATCTAGACAAAGCGTGTTAGTAAGGGCGAGCATCAAGAATGAAGCTAATAATCACGTACTGTTCTTGAGGAGCTTGAGGCTGGAGTCGCAGTTGGGACTGAAGGGGGGGAAAGGCGTTAGCATTCTGAACAGCCTAGGCGATGGGCGATGGCGGCGGGGCAGGCAAAGGCGACTGTCTAGTTTGTTAGTGAGAGGTTCGTTGATGAAACGCAGGAGGAACTTACTATGGCGAGTACGCGTGTGAACTTGCAGCGCAAGAGGGGACTTGAGGGGAGAAGCGTAGGGAGATGATGATGGGAAGAGGAAAAAATGGAATGGGGGACTCAAGGAGCGAGCGGCGGCCTTTTATAATGCGGTGAAGTTTGCCTCTGCTTGGTAGTAAATCACGAAAACCATGGTGTCAGCTTCGAGAGGATGACTTCGTTGAACTACGACCAAACATGATGACAACTCGCCCAAGTCCAACACGCGTAGAAAGCGACCTCAGCGAAGAGTTTGTTGATAGTAATTGCCCTAAGTCGCGTCCAAACGCGACGAATAGTATTCCGACGCGCTCGCTGTTGACTGCCCTCTACCACCAAACATCGCCAAAGTTCTCCCCGCCTCCTGGGCCTATAAGAGGGCACATCTGTTCGGAACATATGTGTGCTGAGATGAGGCAGTTTTCCCTTGTTGTCTGTGCATTTGTATTTGCGACGTGATAGGATGGGTCCACGGTGTCGATGTCTTCACGCGGGCCCATTACTTCATTGGAATTGGAATTTCAAGTTATGCCCCATATTTCGCCTATCGCTATTGAGTTATGACGGGAAATCAGCATCAAGTTACCAAGATAGTGCTGCATGCTGAGTACTGAGTAGCAAGTTCAAATGGACTCACGGGGGCTAATTTCTTTATTTGAAGGGTTTCTTAGGCCCCCTGAAGCTCCTGCAAGAACTTGTCCGGATTTTTGCAGTTTTGAGACCCGATTTTGGCCAAATCCGTGTCCGGTCTTTGCAGTTT
>ML208294.1:0-24212 GCA_004369065.1 Pluteus cervinus | reverse complement strand
CCTCACCTGCAACGTGATTATGCACTCTAATAGGTACCTTCATCACCCGACTGATACTATTATTGGCCACAGGTCCTCCACCAGTCGAACTACTCGAAGGCGCAGCACGACACGTCCCCACCATCAACTCATACGAAAACTTGAGTGACCGACCTCGGAACGTGGGCGGTAGATTATCCGGTAGTGGAATCGTATACGTATCTATCCAGGTGAAGGTGTCATTCGTTAGCGTTACCAACTAGAGGACAACGAAGGAGATAGAAAACACTCACAGCTCCTCGACTCCCCAGGCAACAACGCCAGATCCACAGCCAACATCGACGGTTGAACTTCAAACGTCGGAAGTGGTACATCCGGATCAATCTCCTCATCCACCCCAACTACACCACCACCACCACCATTCAATCCCAGTCCAACCCCATCACCCGCATTAACAATACGACTTCCACCTCCAACAGCACCCTTCCCTAGAATAGAAGAGTTTGCACCACCCGAAGCAGCTCTAAGTCTTTGTGGTCCAGAAGACCACGAAGCAGACGTATTCAACGTCCCCGCAGATCCAGAAGACGACGGTGGCGCCGAAGTGCCACTCCCACCAAGTAAAGCCAATAACCCAGCTGAAAAGCTAGAACTCCTGGTATGTGTCCTTCTATGAGGTGGTCTCTTCGCTCCCCCTCCATGTCCGTGTCCCAATTGTCCACTTCCAAGCCCACCAGGACCTCCAGTTCCAGCTATTGAAGAAGAACCGGTATTTAAGGAAGAGGTAATATCCATACTTCCACCACCCACAACGGATTTCTTCAACAAAGCACCTCGAACTGCATTCATCGTCTGAACTTGTTCAGCCGTCGGCATCGACCCGGGTACAGTCGATAACGATAATGTTCCGGTCAATTGAACGTATGAATACAGGATCAGTTCGGCATTCGGTTG
Organism: Pluteus cervinus; assembly: GCA_004369065.1. Taxonomy (NCBI): domain Eukaryota; kingdom Fungi; phylum Basidiomycota; class Agaricomycetes; order Agaricales; family Pluteaceae; genus Pluteus; species Pluteus cervinus. The sequence continues at coordinate 23,279 of ML208294.1, read as the reverse complement.
AGGGAACGTAGACGAAAATGCCGACCGAGGTGGTTGAGGTTGTCCACCAGACGAGTTGGATTTCGCTATAGATAGGTGGGATGGGGGTGTTGAATGGTAAGGGGATGTCGGTGCCGATGAAGAGGATGATAAAGCAGAAATTCCGCTAGAAAGTTGAAGTGGACGAAGTCCAGAACCTGCATGTTGTGGTCTGGGAGGTGGGTACGCATATACTGAGTTACCCGATTGTCGGTGCTCTTGATGATGATGCTGTTGGTGATGAAGGTGTTGATGTTCTACAGGGTTGAATGGATGTGAAGGAGTCTCGATACTCGGTGAAGCAATCATTGGTGTTGAGGGATATGGGGAATGAGCGCTCTCCGCAATGGGATCAAGTGCTAACGAAAAGGTAGAAGATGAGGCACTAGGTGAATTTGGATATCCTCCCGACGACGACATGTGAGAGTAGGGTAATGTAGAAGGTGTAGAAGTGGCTGGTGAACCAAAGTCGTTGAGGGGTAATTGCCCGTCTAAAAGAGATTGCTTTCTTGCGTGTGGATGATTTGAGGATAATGCAAGTGTATCTGAACGACTGAGTGGAGATGGTATCATCGGAGACGTCGGTGCTACAAGACGAAGATGAATGAACTTAAGAAAACAAAAAACAAAAAATTCGAATGACTTACAACGCCGAGGATCAGGATAGCCACCTCTCGAAGATATCGAGTTTGGCGGCAATGTCGCACTCCTCGCCAGAGTGCCTTCACCAATACCCATCCCACCCAGCTGTTCATCCAGTTCATGCGGAGTGATCGAAACAGATAACGATTTGGCCAATAACCGCTTTCTTCTCTGTTCAATCAACTCTGGGAGGGCATCCGTTTTTAAGTCGCTCAATACGCCCGTACTTGAGCTCGAATTCGGGTTGGGACTCGTGCTGGGATTCGTACTCCCATTCCCATTCGCGCTTGAGGCCGCGTTAGTACTAGGACTTGTGGAGGATGAACCAGCGGTGGGATTTGAGGTGTTGGTCGTAGTCGTACTACTACTCGTGCTTGCGTTCGCATTTGCAGCGACATTGGGATTAGGACTCGATAGAACCGTCCCATTTCCTTTCCTCGACTTCCCGATCAACCCCTTCCGCACAACACCATCATCCCCACTCCTCCCCCTTCCTGGCCCTCCTACACCCGTAAACCCATAAACTCCTCCGACTGACGGGCTTGCGCCACCTAGGCCAGACCCCCTCGCAGGAGGAGTCCCAGGGGATGTAGGCGGCCTAGCCAATGGTGCCGAACTAATCGAATGTGAACCTCTCTTATGTCCATGTCCATGTCCAGATCCACTTCCTTTTATCAGCGGACTCCGCTCGGGTGTCCTCATATTTGTGAACGTGATAGTCACGGAAAAAGGTTCGCCTGCAAAGTATGACGATTGAGAGGGTGTGATGACCACTCGGATGGCGGAATCAAGTTGATTATTGATGGGTGTGCGGATGGTTTGGGTGTCATGTGAGGTACTGGCATTAAGGGCGGTAATGGTATTGTTTACGGTGTTGCTGGAAGTGGAGGTAGTGGCGATGGTGTTGTGGGAGACAGGGCTTGTCGGGCTTGTGATGGACAGCACAGGAATGGTACCACTACCACCAGTTGTGGTACTAGTCAGACCAGGCATCTTGTATTATTGGTCCTAGGAGACCTTTTGACGTATAATGGGTGTGCTTGTGGCGAATCCTTGTGATAAATGCAAGAAAGTTAGATTCCGAGTGTGCCTTGAAGATCGAGATTCGTGAGGGCAAGAACGGTGAAAGGACCCAAAAGGGTCGTTTCTTGTGGGGTAAGAGACGAAAAGTTGAAACGCAGTGGTTTGAAGATGGGGGGGCGAGGGTGAAAGCAGGGTGAAAGGAGGATGTGAGTTGTTGCAGGAGAACAAAGGCCTGTTCACAAGAGGGCTTGATGTGTTCACCACCAACAACCGGTACCGTTCTCAGAGTCTCGGTTGGCCTCTACCAGTTCCCTTGAGCAAACAGGCTTGTCCTCTTCCCCGACCTAATCCTAGGTGATGCGTGTGCCTGTGGTCTTGCCAACGCCCTCAGAAATCCACCGGTTCCTAAACACCCGACTCGGTCAACACTCGCGGCCTTGACCTCTGGGACAGAAAACAGTTCGGTAACGCGGGTAACACCTCTCGGAACCTCGGATTCTCAGACCGAAACTGAGAGACCTATACCCGTTCCTTCACACGAACGTTGAACGTGGTGTGCCGGCGAGTGAGATCCAAGATACTTCCAAAGTTGTGGACTCCCCTTCGAATAACAAGGAGTTGACGAGAATTGCGTAAGATCTCTTGCTTGTGTTGCTTGTGAATGATGAAGCGATCGAACGAAGGGTGAAGGGAAATTCCCGTTAATTCGTCAATAAATCTTGACGATGTGCGTAAGTGCGTTTCAATTGAAGGCCTGGGGTTGGGCGAAAGACGTTGGTGATGTTGGGGAAAAGGATAAAATCAGGAACAAAAATCTCGTCAACGGAAAAACCCCACACACGCTACTGTATGACCGAGAACTCGAGAACTTGAGGATTTCTCACCGGATCCAAAGACTCAATGGCAGGGCCGGGAATGTGTGGTTGGAGCTTGGATGGCACTAATATCCTAGTGGTTCTTCGGGGTCCGCAGCACGCTCGTACAAGTGTAAAGTATGGGGATAAAGGGGATACCGACGCGAGCGCAAAGGCGCTGATGAGATCACCGCGCTTTTCGTCGGCCAGCTCATTGGACACGTGGAAGCGGGAGCAGCACGCTGATGTTTGGTTCAGACGTCAAATCCAAACAATCGCGCGTTTGTCAAGGTCTGGCAAGCATGTAAAGCCGGGCCTTCAGCTTATCATTCAGCCTTTCGGTGAGTCTGGACATCGGAGAGCCTTGAAATCCTCCTAAAGCGAACCTGTCGCATGGTCAACTAGGTCCTTCTCAAACTGAGCAGTCCAACTCCTTGAGGCACCAGGCCGATGCGATCCCCACACCCCAGACAAGTCGGGTGACTTGGACTCAAAAGGAACAAAGAATAAGTTGTAAGACTTGCGAGCTCAACTAGCGGACAATCACCTCGAACCTAGTAGCGACCTAACATCTCGGCGCCAATAGCAATCCTATGCCCTTCTGCCTTTCGACCCAGCCTTCACCCTTCTAGGTTTCTATACACCCGGCCCTCTTCATTGTCACCGCGCTCGCAGTCAACGGGGAACTCAGAAGTAAACTACCGTCCAACCACGCGTAAGTGAACCTTTTTAATAACATCCGCATCGAACTCATACGCTCTCCATTCAGAACCCATCAGCTTAACTTATCCTCCTATCACCGCTCATGATCGAGCTCAACTGACAGGATACGTCGATAACCTACAATAGCGCAGCCATATGTATGGGTACGCCATGCGGCTATAGACCATACAACCCAGCCCGATAAGTATACCATTCTCGCTGTCCGCCGTCCACCACGGTACGAATAGACTCGAGGCCGAAGACGAGTCAAATTTAACACCTCTCCCCCGAAACATCGAAAGCTCGATATCAACCGCCCACGAGGTCCAACCACCCCTACCCACGAGTCATACAATCGCCATCGGCATGCACATGTACTCTCACCGCTCTTTAAACTCTACCGACGTCGTCCCAAGCATAAATAACCCGAACTTCGACCTCGTTCCCGGCCTGACTGCGTGTTCGATAAATCCTTCTTCTCTAGCGTCTATAATTATTACCATTAAACAGCTTTCAGGCCCGCAGGCCTCGACATGAAGTCGACCCCTTCATGCCTATCCACTGATCTCCGGTCAATGCGAATGGATATGTCAGTACACGCTGCGTGGTACGTACGATGCTGTATCAAAACCGCAGATCCTCCTAAATCTCAAGTTAGAGCATACGGTCCTTCTCATGGGTGGATTACGTTGATAATATTCGGACCCGCTGGCTGGCTGATTCCTAACATGCCCATTCGTCTACAGAAATCAATGTCTTGTCACGGCAAGTAATCTCGAGAAAAGTTGGCTTTACAGTAAGCGCCGACCTTGAACCAACAAAAAAGCATCTCGTCATCTCTCGTCATCTTCACCTTATCCATCAGTCTAACAAAAATCCCTCACCCAAGAACAGAATCCAGGGCAAATCCCAAGACACTTATATATACCTTATCCGAGTCCAGGTCCAACATTCCTTGAAACCCTACCAAAGCCAACAACTCGGACATGAGAATAACACAATGACAGAACAAACGACTGGAATAACGTTGTTGTCCCAATACAATGCACCCTCTCGTCCAAGTTCAACGTTCCAACGTCCAAACAAGGTCCAGGGCAGGGCGCTACACATTCACGTTGAACCTCATGATCGGCATCGATTGCGATACCGATTCACGATCTCCTAATTCCTTATGCACGACTGAACTTACGGCACCTCTGTACGATACACTGTACAGCCCTCCGAGCTCTCCCTGAATCCCTCACAGTCCCTGCAATGGCGCCGAGGTCGGCATCGATGACGAACCACTGTCACGAACTCGGCAATCGTTCCGTTGGACTAACCAAGGTGATACGCAGGTCAGGGAAATTCGAAGGCCAGAAAGTCTAGAACTCGAACTCGAACTTGAACCTGTCTGGCGGTACAGCACAGCGGATGCGAAAACAATTCAAAAGTGGAGCGGACCACTGGTCTACTCTCTAGGTCTTGAGGTTACTTGAGGTTACTCCCCCATTCATCATGCCATACCGCTTGTGCAAGTACGATAAGAGGAGTTCCAATATCCACACTAACTCGCCGCCCTCTACCATCATGGCTACTGCGTGTCCATATGTCCCCGTTTGCTCTTGCTCGTGTATGATAACCTAAATCCTTTGGGGGTAGACCCACGGTCCATCCGCCCATTCGAAGGCTCGAAGTCATAATATGCAGCGCCCATAAACCCCAGCGGGTCAATGATCGTTTCGGACCCTCCAGGCTTACATCACAGTGTACTTACAAATTCATTCTACCATGAAGTATGAACTATATCACAGAAATCACAAACGTGCAACTGATAGGCATTAGCGTATGCGCTATGCATAATGAAATATTGTAATGGCATCTGACAAGGCATAAGTCGCGTGCTTTTCTTCGACTTGACTCAGGATCGTTCGCACAAGACTGCCAAGAACACAGACAACTCGAGGCCCAAGCAAAATCAATTTTGAAGAAGGATGACATGGTTTATAAGTTAACTTGACTTGTGGTGGGTAGGTAGGAATGCGTCTGTAAATACTTGGCGAGTGAGCGAGCAATGAATGTCCTTTGCACCATGATGAGAGGAGCTGCAATTAGAGGGAAAGATGAAGACGAGAGCCAGCGAGGGAGCATGTAAGTAAGTGAGCGACGAGGAAAGAATTATGTATGTAGTGGAGAGCTATAATTACAAGGACACCTAGTCAGCTAGCTAGTGTGGTGAGAGTGCAGTTCGTTCGTCACAGTTAGGAGTGGGGTAGTCGATATTGCCATGCGATGCGAGTGGGAGGAGGTTGAATGCCAAAAAGTCCGGTGATGGGGTCGAGTCAGTTGTATATGTACACAGAGAGCAAGCCAGAGAGTGTGTCAAGTTGAGTTGTTGAAACTCCAAAAAAGAGCGTGTCGGTGTGGGTGTCCAAGAAACGAGTGGGTGACGTCGACGGCATCGACGGAGCGAGTTGCCAGTGGGATAAGGAAAGGAGTAAAGACAATAAAAGAAGGAGTGAATGCTTCATAGTCCAAACGAACTAAACACGAATGCGGAAATGCGGAAAGAGAGGGCATTGAATGATGTTTACAGTAAGGTATGTTCAAATCGGGAGGGAGGACTGGGTGATGCAAGGCATGAGCAATTCGACTAACAACAAAAACTCCCAAAACCAGGAGACCGGTAAAGAGAAAGAAAGAAAGGAGAATTCCAACTAACTAAATGACGCTTCCGCGCTAGCTATCATGACATATAATGGTGGTGGGTGGGTCGGTGAGGGGATCAAAGAACCAGCTTCGTTTCCGAGTGTTGTAGGAATAGAAAGGGCGAGAAGGTGTTGAAGAATCAAGAACCAATAAGCTCGAGAAAAGGTCATCATGGTACGGAGGACAAACGAGTCCACTTGTGTATGGGTGCAGGTCCGAGTCGGTGAGGTTAATAATATGTAAAGTATCTCTATGGATGTAAGGATGTAGCGAGTACCCTCGGAAGGGCTAGGTAGTGGGTTCGTTTCAATGGTGGATTGATGGAGAGCAAGCAGCAGGAGTAAGATGAATAGGAGAAGAAACAAGAATGGAAGAGGGAGAAAAATTCGTCAAGTAAATGGAGAAAAAGAGTCAGCAACTAATAGTACATTTTTTATACCACAACGGAGAAAAGGAAACCGTCAAGAGAAATGGGAAGAAGGGAAGTAGCAGCAGCGCATTTGAATGTGAATGTGAGTCTGAATGTAATGTGTATGTGTGAGAGAGACGACTCGGAATTGTGCATGTAGTGAAACGTGAAGCCAGTGAAGGAGTAAAACGGAAACCATGCCAAGGGGAGTGGGTGGATCGATGACGGGAACCCCAGAACGACAACGACGACAGTGATGGCGTGTGGGAGGGATCGGGATCATATGATAATCTTGGACTTCCGACTTCGCGCCGGTGTGCATGTATGTACCACGCAATTATCCACGTCGACGACATCGGTCTTGAAACAACTGCGACGACGCGACCTTTTGAGCATGCAAGAAGCACCCCCTCCTTCGCACAACCCCATGCCAATGTCTTGTCAACAAACATGCGCACGAATCGCGGGACTCAAGTCCAACCGAATCGAAGCTTGAGGCCCGCAGGATGGGGAGGGGGCAGGCATAAGTCGGATAATTGGCTCGACTCCAATAGACCGGATTCGACGGAAGAGTTATTCACGTAGAAGGTCTGAACAGCAACAGAACAAAAAATGTCCATGTGACTCGTAATCCGATGTGAAAAGAGTCCATCCATTGTCCACTGCTGTCCACCGTCTGTCTGGGATGCCCCGCGTCACGGCAAAGCTATCATACACACGTATGCACGGAGACTTGTGCGGGGTCGAAGAATACGTCGTATTCGGCACGTCGGGGGAGAGGGGGGTCAGGGTCAACGATGCCAACGCCGCCGCACCGCACCCATGATTCTAATTCCCGAGGAACCTATTGTTGGCGACCGGAAAAAGGGGAGAGAGGAAAGCGGGTTTGGGAATAATGTACACTCAAAAAAAATACCAAAAAAAGGTAAACCGTGGACGAGAGAAATAAAGAGGACCGGGAGGGTAGATAGGCGAAAAGGACAAGAAAAAATAAAAAGGAAAACCACGCGATACCGAGGTCTTCTTTCGTATTCTTCTTAATGGGCCAACGAAGACGAAGAATCTTTGCTACTCGGTTTTGACGTCGGTCTAGATGAAAGAACGATGCGTGTCAGAAAGATCAATCCAACTGTCAAAAACATGCCAGCCATTCCAAAGCCATGATGAGTCAGTACACGAGTACGCCACCAGCATAATGGTGTACTATCATTGTACCATCGGTGGGCACTGCAATATGCACCATCTGGACAACCGACGCACGAAAGAGGCCAAAGATAGCTCCACGAAGGAAGCAGTAAAAGAACGAAACAAGATCCTCACCTCTTGAGCTTCACCACGATAAACCTAATTTGCAAATCACAAAGAGAAAGAAAAGGTCGTCAGCATCAGAATAAAATAGTAGTGAAGCAAAGAGAAACGAAGAACAAAAAAACGTGCACCATCCCAATGCCAACGCCGCCGCCATATCGTCGAAAGTTAATTAATCAATAGAATCGAGAGAAGCGCAGCAAAATGGCCAACTACTTCACACCTCGTTCTCGTTCCGTCGATGTCGCATCATCCAGTCATCCTCCGCGCGTACCCAGAGTAACCCGCGATGCACTTCACCAAAAAAAACCCCTCTTCCAAAAGGCAAAACCCCAAAACGAAACGGCAAGGAAACAAAAAACCCTATAGAAACTTACTTTAGAGTAGTCCACCTAAGCTTCTGCCACGGGGATTTCCTTGTCGGCCTTGTCGTGATGGATGCGGAGTTTGCAGTGCCGTCTTGGTTGAGAGCATTACTGAACGGAGGACTCGATGTCAAGTCAAGATGATGTTGCTTCTTCTCGTCATCAAGTCCGAGCCGATCGTTTTCGCCGAGGATTTTCCCTTTTGCTTCCGCGTCGGCTGCATCCTTGGTCAGCTCGTCCGAATCTGGAAATAGGCGAGATGGATAGGTAGTCGACGATGGAAAATTTCCAAGACGCGCGTGGAGGAACAATGGAATAAAGAAAATAAGAATGAGCGCACAGAACAATGAACAAGGGAAAAGTAAACGCACCGTCACACAAAGACGCCTCGTCAAACGAAATAACAGCCGCCATTCTCAACGGCGACGACTTTGTTATCGTCGACATTGCCGAACGACTCTTGACATGTCTTCCGAGCATAGGACCACCATAATGATACGTATGGAAATGAGTCTGTCCACCGGGTCCGCGCATACTCATGGACATCATATCCATCCGTGCTTCCGCGATGTTGTTGACCGCAGCAGCAGCGCTATGGCTAGTAGCTGGTGTGATGGTTTTCGCAGTAGCGGCATTTGTACCAAGTTTCGTAGGAACCCCAGGAGGAGTTGATTTGCTGCCACGTCCATTTCCGCTGCCGGTGCCGGATGCCGTATCGCCAGTCTTACTTGTGCTTGTACTCGACTTGGTGGGGGTGGATTTGGGGGTTGACGTTGTTGTTGAGGCCGTCGACGTGCTAGGGCTGTTGGCACTACTACTCCCGTCCCTGCCAGTCCCACTAGCACTGTTCCCACTGCTCTTCGTCCCAGCCCCGCCAATATAATAACCAGGGCTACTATGACCATTATTAGAACCACTACTACCACCGCGATAGTAATTGTTCCTCGCACTTGGCGAGGTCGAAGAAGACCTCCCCGACGGAGACCTAGAGACAACCGACGTCCGAGTAGCAATAGAACTAGTCGACCGTTTTCTCCGTGGGCGCTCGTCAAAGACATGAGGTGCTATAGCGCTGATGACTTGGCGTGAGGTAGGTCTGAAGTTGGCAATAGCATCGCTGACAGGAAGCGGTGGTGGTGGGCCTGATTTGGGTGGGTAGGAAGAGGTGGAGGCGATGGAGGCCGTAGAGGACGAGAAGGATGAACAATATGGCGAAGAGGAGGAACGTGTTGTTGACCAAGCGACTGTTCCAGAGGGAGACGCCAAAGGGGAAGTTGCTGGGCGCGTCCTGGACGACGAGGAGTATGAATAAGTCCGGTTCTGAAACTGGCTAGCGCTGAGTGCTGCGATGCTAGGAGGAATGACGGAAGATGAAGAAGCTGCTGCTGCTGGAGGGGGCATTCTCCACTCGACTCGAGGAAATAGAAAAAGGAGGAAGGTCGAGGGAGCAAGGAAGAAAAAGGGCGCAGCAGTCGAGGTTGAAGAAGTTACGGTAGAGAGGGTGGCCTGGTGTGTAAGGCAGGGTTGTGCAGTCGAGCTTCACATTATGAACGTTTGTATTGCTTATCAAGGCACAGCAAAAAAACCAAGATAGATACGAGAATCTGTTGTGTCAAAGAAATAAATTCGACACTCTGAGCCCATTTGCAATCCAGGGTCACAGCGCCGCACTGCTGCAGCATGCATGTGTCCACCATCTTCTTCTCGGCGTCTCTGCCACCCAAATCTCGCCTAAATCGTCCTGCCTTTTCCCCTGTCAGCATGCTTCCCGTTCCGGCCAAAAATATATGTGACCTGTGTTTCAATATCTTATATCGCTCATTTATCAATAATTTCAAGATTTGCGATCGGTCGCTATCTAACAGACTTCCCATCGTCATCAACTATCCCGTCATGACGAATCCATCATATCCCCCAGCACCTCGCACTGATGCCTCTTCTCCTTGTACACCGCACAGGCCTCATGCGTACGCCACACACACATGTAAAACCAGGTGTAAAATGTAAAACTCGTAGCCCTGACCGCCCCCTCACTGCCAGGAAATCGTTTGTCTCTCCAACCCTGACCGGTTTCGCCAAATCTGTCCCCGAATCGGCAATTTGCAACCACAACAAAAAACGTAACCAAGACCTGATCGAATCTTTACCCTTTTGGTAACCGACGTCGGAGCCCAAGATCGCCGGACAGGTTTACCTTTGCCCTGTGCGATTGGCGAAATCTGTAATCTTTCCCCTGGCCTGCCCAGTTTCGAAGCCTTCCATTCCCCAAGATAGGTCTCTGTGTCTTACATCTGCATTTTGGCACCAAGGTGGTGATAATGGTACACGAGGAGACAGTGACGAACGAATGAAAGCGAAAGATGAGATACTTTGCCTGAACCTCGCTCCGACCACGATCGACTGACGGCCGACGTTCCTCCTTATCAATCAAAACCTATTGCGCTTCCTGAGAGGTTTTATTATCGCATCTGCAGCCCTGTGGGATCGGCCTTGCGTCAGTACCCACTTCGTTGTGCATTTAACGAGGAGAGTGAAGGAACCAAGAGCACATACTTTCTGTTCCTCCCCTTCGACGCTTCTGATGGCTCATCGATATCCATGAGCACATCCCGGTCAGAGAACGACGCCGGATTAATTCCTCTTCGGCCTCCTAGCATAGCACTCAATCCTTTATCCTTCAACCTATCATGCACCTCCTTCAAATTAGATTGAAGTATCTTCTCGTGCTCCTGTTGCGCCTGCTTCCGGACTGCGGTATCCGTCGCTATCGAGCCAATCTTCGTATCCAGTGTATTCAAAACCTCCGATGTCGTCGCGGCCCTAAACAAGTGGCGGGTTAATTAGCGACTTAGCTCTCCTCCCGAACAAGTGTGAAATCAAGAGAACCAGAAGAACAATTACACCTACCAGTCATTCAAGGCAGCAAGCACTGCTTCAAGCTTCCCAGGTTCCAAATCCCTTCCCATTGTATATTCCACTTCGAGCTGCCCCTCCTTTTGATCCAGCTTTCCACGCAAAATGTCCAGATAGATCGCGTCAATGATCAAATCTTCAAGTTCTCGTACATTTGGCATATCAAGTTCACGGAGCAGTTCAGAATATGGAAGGATCTACAAAGAGAATAACAGTGTTGAGCAAGGGACAATGGATTAAGCTCGAAAGGGGTAGAGAATGTGAGGATATGCGCCGTGTGTACCGGGCCCAAAGGTCAACAAAGACCTTATACCCCATGGCGCTCGAGAAACCCTCGGTTGGTCTACCGACGTTCAAGAACGTAACACGAGGACGGTCATACGATCGAAAGCATTGATTACAGCCTCGGAAGAAGCCAAAAAGAACCATCAAGAACAAAGGAGTCTCGGCTTGGGCTCTCACGGAGTCACGGAGAGAGCACTCGACCAGCAATAAAGTATCATCACGGATCAAAATGGTTGCACTTACACGACGTTCGCTTGCCAATGACACGATAGATAGATGCTTCAACTTGATCGTCTGTGCCTGGTTCAATGGTGGAAGGACATCTTTATGTTCTGTAAGGTGATCGACATTCGACAGTCAGCCAGATTGTTCCTTAACACACGAACGAGAAAACATAGACTATAGATCGGTATAATGGATAAGAGGGGGCGCCGATGCATATATGCGCCGGATGATGGGTTTGAGAAAAATCATGATCAAGGAGAAAAGGGTAAAGTTGATGAAGATAAAGACACTAACGGAGGTAGTCTTGATACGTCTTGTACGCAAAAAGCTGTAGAAGCGATAAGAATTTCGCATGCTGCTCGGTCTTGCCAAGCTATCCGTTCGTTCGTTCGTTTATAAAGGGGGCCAACGTTAGATTCAGATAAACCATCGAAGTAGCATATAGCCAAGTCCAAAGTACGCGGAGTTGGTGTTACGCCACGAGACACGAGATAGCGCGAAAGTTTCAAGTCCAAAGAAGGGAGAAAAAGTCAGGTCAGAAACGCGTCACCCTAAACACCAAAACGCGCAACAAGCAGAGGAAAAGAAAAGAGGAAGCTATACCTCTTGGATATTAGGCAACTCCAACAACTCTGAAAACACAAAAACTCCAGGCGCCGAAGTGGCGTCTTGAATCAACTTGGCCGCCGCTGCACCTTTCAGGCTCTTGGCCATCAGGAGGAATGCCTCCAATTTCGAAGCAAAGTTTGATCCGAGATCCATGATAGTAATACAGAGGAAGTGTCAAAGTCGTTGGATGGTGAGTGTGGTGAAGCTGAGTTCACTCGGCGCTTAATGGGATAACGACGACTCGGTTGGCGTTGGCGGATGCGCGCAGGATGATTCAGTGCGCCTCGTGCCTGCATCGAAAGCTTTAGATCCTAACATGTACAAAATGGTGAGGTAATCACTTATCGGGTTTGCCGATTTTCGGTCGCGCCACACTGCAACGTTAACAACTTAAATTGTAACAGGTATGCTGGGTCTGTGGACATCGACGTCAGTCTGTTTTCCGATGTCGACCATCAGCTGAACTGTCTCTTTGTTATGTGGCGGTTATCTAACATTCATAAAGACGGGGACGAGATCGACTCCGAATAGTGATCCGGTTTGACCAACGAATTTGCTAGTGCTCATGGCCATTCATGATGGTTTGTATACGGAGCCATGGTGGGTCCAAGATACGATATCGGGAGCGTGCGACACATGCGCAGCAGCCGACTGCGGTGCATTCGCGCGTGGCAATCTGAGGGTTAATACTTCAACGCCGGTAAGTTTAATTTTGTCCATTACACATTTTTTAATAGATTTTCAGACGCTGGTTTAGTATCGGTCACAGTGTCGTCTCCGGCTTCCCAGACGAATGCATTACGATTCACAGTCGTGACAAGAATATACAGTACGCTGATTCGCGCTGTCCTCCCGAACAGCATTGTGTGAGTCCTTCAATGTCTGTTTGTCTGTCTGACGGATGTCTGATTGTTACTCCAGCGTACAAAACACGGATACATGGTGAAACCTGGATTGTGAGCCCAGCCCTTTGAACGAACGACAAGGTTGACAGGTATGTGAATTGAGGTTGGGCACAGCCTCGTCCAGATCCCTCTTCTGCCTCACAACTTAAGTTACCCTTACGGCGGCCCTGTACATCACTGGCGATACCGTATACCAAGAAACGCCGTCCAGGCGTCATTGTTCTCCGTCGATCCTACTCGCAACAATACGCCCAGACAAGAACGCGGTCTTGGCCACTATCTGGGTTGCAGTATGTGAACGTTACGGTAAGGTTCTTTGTTACCATTGTTCTCGACCTTGGTATCACCACGCCCTTACCTACCTGGGGTGACTCTAGTTTATCACAGAACGGGATGCGTGGGTCAGTCGTGATATCTCAGAGTCATTATCCCTAATAACTCTGTCGCATTCGCGCATAGATTCGATGTCACGGTCCTAATTATACCACCTCTGGCACCTTCAGGTATACTGTAGATACTATAAGTGCTTCGAGACTTCGAAGCACTTCGGTTCAGTGTTAGTATCTAACCACTGGGAAGGCCTCTTACTGTCACTGTGGTTCATCACATTCACCTGATATCACACCAATCAGCAAGTCTACTTGGGCCCAGCCCCCTACCCCAGATTACAACATCGGTATCTACACAGGCTTCCAACAGATATCCTAACGCCAACAGTATACATCTGGTCTCACACGGAGCACACTAAGGAAGTGCGCCACCCTCTTAATCAATTATGCGGTCATTTCCTATCTCTTGCTCCTCTACGCTTCGGATTCCATGCTATACGACTACTGGCAGACAAAAGCTTCGTCCGTTGCCTGTTACCTGGTGCTCCATCAATTTTCCAAGCTACTACCCTCATAAAGGCAAATCGACCCCTCTCTCTTGGCCTGTCTTCGGGATCTCAGGGCCGACTTCTATCTAGGATGCCTCGATACGCGCTCATCGACGCTCGCAAACAGACAACGGGCGTTCACGTTCGCATTGCCGGCATGTCTCCATTTGGATGAACCCAACTCGAGGACAACGAGAGGATCAAATGAAGAGCTTCCGCGTCAACTTTCCCCGATTTGCCGATACACCTCCAACGAAGACCCGGTGCACCTTCGAGCGTAGGACAATCCCCTCCCCGACTCTTTCTGTTCGTCCATCCTATCTGAAGCTCCCCCTTCTATAGTGAAAGCCACGTGGACCTTCTATCAGTGATGAACTCGTCTCCTCACCAAACGGCCTCGAAATTTTACGCAGGGAAGCAGGAAGGAGGTATCATGGCCAAGGGCCTCCCTAACTCCCATATGAAGACAACGAAGGGTTTTCTCGATACGATCGGTTACACCTCACAAGGTCCATTGGGGAATATTATAGCAATCGATTCGAAAAACCAAGGTAGATCGAGAGGCCTTCCCCTTCTGTGATTCTGAAGTGAGATGGGTGAGACCTACCCCCCATAACTACCCCTCTTCTGTCCGAGCGACAAGGACCAATTGGAAGAATTTTCAGATCCAATGTGACATCGTCCAGGGGGGGCGCGTTCTTTAGGTTCCTTCTCGCCATTGACTTGAGGAAATGCCGTTGGCAACTCGGTAACTTATGCGCTTCGGTCGGCCAAGGAAATATAACCTGAGATTTCCTATTCAAATTCGAACCGCCCGTCCTCGTTATGCAAATGACATGGTGAACAATATCGGCATGGCGCTGACCTACATTGCATTTACAGTTTCTGTTGAAATACCTGTCTAATCTGTCTATACGGCGTACCCCCAACGCATTCTAGGGTTCTTATGCATTCTTCCCTTGTCTTTCTTCCTTTGATTCTGGATTGGTAAGTTGAAAATGAATCAGAGTTCAATCGTCGAATCCGGTTTCAGACCGTTATCATTGCAAGTCGTGGCGGGAAAAATACCGTCACCCTCGATTTTCTTCTCTCGCAAGTGCTTGTCTTGTCAAAACAAGGCTTCTGTCGTGACACGAACAAGCACATCGGAATCTGTCACTCTGAAGGGCTCAAGGGCCAGGGGCACCGATGAGGAACTTTGGCAGGGTTAGGTTTGCCGATCGTGCAATTCTAACCCTGGTGGTTGGCATTTTGGGCGCTCTGCCCTTGCGCTGGTGCTTTTCCTGCGATAGCGCATGCGCCAGTTCAGGAGCGCCAAAACGTTTGTCACGTTTCGAGATAAGGTCGGTCTTATCGCTGTATTAAGCTTCATCCGTTTCCATTGACCCTGCTTTTACGGCAGATTTTTTATTTTCATTGTTTGTTTCCCATTTTTTGTGGAATGCGTCACGGTGAGCTGATCTTCGTGATTGGAAGGGGATAGATAGACGGCCTTTAATTGAAAGTTCTGCCGTGCGACTTTGTGTTGCAGTTTATTGATGAGCAAGTCGAATGATGATGACACGAACGTTCGAACACATCACATCTTCTTGCCAATGCCATCGCCATTGGGATATTCGTCCCGGACTCCCGTGCACTGTAACCATGCACACTGACCGACAATGCAAGGTAAATCCGATTAAATTCGTTTCAACGACGAAGCGGTTCAAGATTGACATTCAGGTGGCATTTCGGTTCCAAGGACATGGCGAAGGAACCTTCTGTCCTTTCAAATTCGTCAACTGCGGACTGGAATGGGGCACGAGCCATCCAATCGCCTTGAGAAACATGGTGAGCTATAACATGGTGAGCTATAATTAAGGGCCTGTTCCGAGTCTCTGACGACCTGGTACCCCGGCGACGGGCACTCGTGTTGAGGACGTCAAGAAGGGTCCTGGCTTATCTATCGCCTCCGAGTCCTTCCTATTCATTACACCATCCAACATGCTTACATGCCGTGTCATTGTTTTCTGCCGGCGGATGCGAGGTTTCTCAAGAGGTAACACCCAACCACCTTATCTTTTCCATGCTGTCGAGCTCGAGCGCTGAAACGTTGTTCCAACGATAGATATTACGAGACGTGCATCGATTTTTTTTGCTTCGTGTCCGTTTGTCGGCATCATCATTATCATCTCCAAAAGTACATCACGATTCCAATTTCCTCTCGGACCGCAGTTGGTAAAGGGAGGCATTGACAATATTAAATCATGAGGTGATATCGATGCCGCCGCCGCCGACGCAGCCCTCAGACCCTCCAACGTTCCCCGTTGAACGTTGGACGTCCAGACTCGATAAGAAGATTTCTCTGGGGTAACGTGCTCATTGTCCTTGCCAGGATAAATGGAACAATGGCTACGGGTTTCGAAGACAACGATAAACCGTCATAGATGGTATCTTCACCGAACCTGTGGAATCTGCTGAGTATCTATTGCTCCTTTCGTTATTCTTTAGATTTACTGAATGTACATAGCGCCTATGTGCAACGTGGAAAGATGATACCGTTCATAAAAAATACTGTATCCTGCAACTGAATCTCTGAATGCACGTTGCACAAGCGTGCTCGGGCGTTGGAGGCCGATCTGGTCATTCCGGTGAGTTAAGATCGCCTCCATCTCAAATATCGGATACGACTACCCTGGCTGGCGAGCCGGCATTCTCAGGGAATCGGTTGAGAGTTGAACTACAATCAATTGCTAAAAAAAAAATCAATCATGTACGTATACAGCGCAT
Organism: Pluteus cervinus; assembly: GCA_004369065.1. Classification (NCBI taxonomy): domain Eukaryota; kingdom Fungi; phylum Basidiomycota; class Agaricomycetes; order Agaricales; family Pluteaceae; genus Pluteus; species Pluteus cervinus. Next base: position 6,687 of record ML208294.1, on the reverse strand, counting down.
CGTCCTCGTACTAATGTTGTGTGGGTTTTGAAGCTGAAGGCCGGCAACCAAAGGCCCATGTTCCACCGGCTCATCTTGCTGCACAAGTCGCTGCACACGACTCCTGTATGTACATAGTTGCTGCAATGGCAATATCGACAAAGTTTGTGGTCTAGTTGCGATCCTTTCTTGACAAACAAGCTCGAAATCACCGACATAAAGTTGCCGTTGTAGGGAGGTTGCTTTCAAGGGTAATTCAAGTTACACGCACAGATGAAGAATAAATATGTATTCGTGATCCAAACATCGGTCCAAGGGGCAATTTTACAGTCCTAGTAAACTACTTAAGCTGGCATTCCTGGATTCTGCTCTTGGAGATCGTCTCGCACTCCTGATAGACTGGGCATCTGCGGCGCGAGCGTGACCATTTGAAGAAAGTCCGCCTCCAACAGTTACACCCGTACTGACTCCAGTTTCAGCAACTGATTCGGCGGCTCCAACAACAACAACCCCTGCAGAAACGCTGGCACTCTTGTCAACTTCCACAACTTCTTCTATTTTGCTAGCAGTCGCAGTCTCCTGGAAGACCGATGAAGTGGTTGTCGAGTGAGTGACCTGGGCATGAGACTTGTGATGGTTTTTGTGTTTACGGGCTCCGTGGTGTCCATGTCTGTGAGAGTGAGCATGCTTGCCCCCACAATCACAATCCTCGTAGGTTTCAATGAACTGGCGCTGCTTCACCCCGTAGATGAAGTATTGGAATTTGGGAGTGTCACAGTTGACCTCTGCGGGTCAGTCAGCAAAGGTTTGACTCATTATCGGATGCCGGTGGGGGAGACTTACCGAGAGCCAAAGCAGTGGAAGAGGAAAAGGTTAGGGAACTCTCGTACACACTGACCCTCTCCTTGAAACTAGAAAAGTATTCCTAATACGAAGTTAGCGATTGTGCAGGACCCATAGGGCAGTTTAAGTGTCTTACTCGGCGGTACTTAGTGACAACTGAAGGGGTCCACTTCCAGAACCTTTCGACAAGTCCGAACAGTTCTGACGCATACTATCAGTTCGTATTCGGAAAAATCAAAAGGGTCACATACGGAGAATGGCTTCCTTTCTCGATTGAATGCTGGTGCTTCTAACTTTGAACAACTGGTCCACTTTGGCATAATCTAACGCGTCAAGTCTCGAAGTATCAAAGCGATACCAAGCGAATACTTCAGCGTATGTATTTGCAGTTGTCTCTGCGAGGCTAATGACTCTCCAAGCATACATGATGTGTTGCCAGATTAGTTGTCTAGTAAGATCTATGGAGAATTTTCGTAAGCCTCAAACCTCTGCGTGGGTAAGGAATCTTACCGAAATTTGAGACACCAGCAAAACCGATTCTGTTGAAGTTGAACAAACGGTCTGCCCAGATGGTGATGTGCGTATGGAAATGCAGAGTCTCTTTGAGGGCCACGAAGTTGCTCTCAAAGAAAAGACCGATCTCGACGAATTGTTCATACAGCCCTAATTGAATTCATGTCAGAGTTAGGTCGTCGAAGCAGGGCAAGGCTTACTCTCCAAGATGGGGATAATCGCGTGGAGTTGAGGGAGGACAAGGACGAGGTGCTTGTTCCAGAGGGTAACTCGTGCGATCTCGGCCTGGATCTTGACGATCTCTTGCTGGTTCACGGTGAGTGCCCTGCTAGCTTTCTCGTAGCTCGACTTCACACTCTCGAAGTAGCTGCGAGCTTCTTCGACCTAAATTAGACGTCAAGTGTTATCTAGCAGACGTATGAATGCTCATTCACCTCAATCTGAACTTCGACGTGCGAGGCCGCGGAGTGCTCCTGGATTGACCATTATGAGAACACTTAGCGAAGAGTGTCATACACTTTTTTAATACTTACCACAACGCTGGATTGGGACTCCCAGTGACTGAGACTAGAGAAGGACGACGGGATCATGCTTGTCGCGATGCGCCCGCCCTCAGGAACCACGAGTTGACCATTGTATGACGCCAAGGTCTCCTTGATCTGGAAAGCAGCCTTTTGGACTGCCAAACGGTGCTTCTGAACCACAGCCTCTTCTTTGTGTCCCACCTTTGCAACGGATGACAGAGAAACAATGTCCCCTGAGGCCACCAACAGGCCCTTGAGGACAGGGAGCAACTCCGTGTGAATAGCATGTTCTTGATGAGCCTCAAGATACACGACCTGCTTGGACAGGAACTCGTGGATACGGTGTATGATCGAGGAATGCTGAATCGTTGTTAGTGTATGCCTTTCAGTCTGGCTAAGAGATTACTAACCTGACCCTCGGCGAGACAAATTTGGGCCCAATCCGCCGAATTTTCCTCAAAACCCAACAAGAGGCTGAGACGCTCAGCTACATCCAAAACGGCAGTCGACTTCAACAGGCCAGAAACGGAGAGGTCCTCCGAGCTGAATTCAGCGATTGACCGAGTGTTGACATGACGATAGCTGAACCCAAGATTTGACTGGGAACATTGCACGACGGTGCTAGATATCCCGAACGTCAGCTCTATATATGCATCTGGGAATCGTTTTCACGAACCTTGCCGCGTATGACTTATTTGCTTCCTCAACTCTTTCGAGAGCTTGGAACAATTCCTTTCATTGCATTTCAAAAGGTGGGCTACGAGGAATGTGGACCCTGCTCACCTGCTTTGTTTCAGTAACGCTCGCCTGGTATGTCTCCTGACGAACTTCAAGCGCCTTAAGCTGAGCTTTAAGTGCTATGAGGAGGCGCGTTTTGACTTTCTCGGCCACTGCAAGCTTTGCAAAGGATGGATAAGGTCTGGATAAGAGGACTGAAAATAATAATGATACCTTCATGCCACAGGCTTTGGCCAGTTCTTTTGCCAAACCGGGAAGGGTGGAGAAGCCCTTTCCAAAGTGCGCCGCAGTCTCGCTATAATGGCAGTGTCATTCAGAATATCTAAGTCCGGGGAAATACCACTTACATGCACGTTGTTGCGAGTCTTAGGATTGATCTGAGGTTCTCTTCAGAGACGGTTTTGATAATTTCTCGATCTGAGCGTGCGTCAGAGACAACAGAGGCCGCCTTTTCAAGTTCTGTTCGGATTTGAGACGAGACGCTTTGGATGCTTCGGGTGTTAAAATCTGCTTTAGAGAATGCGGTGTAGCCTTCAAAGACCTACGATATATAAGATTAGATTCATAGATCACCGAGAATCGTTCAAAATTCTTACCAGCTGTTGGAGAGAGCTCTTGAAAGAGTTAGGAAATTGAGCATACTCCCACTGCTGCGCCTGTTCCCGGAGGAATTCAGCTTCGCCCAACGCTTTGGATCACCGTTAATCTGCCTGTATGTTCTACTTGGTAGAGATGACTCACAGAAATCGTCCATTTCAGATGCAATGTCTAGAATGGAACCGAACGCGGCTAACGCGAGAGGAACCCTGCAAACCGGTCATCATCCATGCAAAACAGATACTCAGAATGACGCACAAAAGGGCAGCATCTTGCTCTCTCAACTCATCTCGAGTAAACGCTTCAGATTCGACCGTTGTTTGGACCGCGAGCACTTGAGACATCAGGGAGAGAGGTGAAGTTAGATGAGACTAGAGGTGTGAAGAGGCCAGTCAAAGGGTGTTGGTGAAAAGCCCTTGCGAAAAAGATGGGCTCTTTTTATCTACCTGCTCAGAAGTCCCAAAAAGAGTTAGTTATATGAACGCCGCCCATTCCACCCGGTTGACGCGATTTTGTCCTGTAAATACTCAGAAAAGAGACACGAATGTCAAGGTATAACTTACTCCCGTTGAATTCTAGCGCTCATTCGACTTCAGAACCTGGAGAAAGCCTGTGTCCGATTGTGTAAACATAGGAACCACATGGGCTGGTGGTGGCTCCTGACAGGGCGTTGCCGTTGAGTTTGATTACTGTTTGATATTCGGTGGGACATGTGTGTGGGAAAGGGCCAAGTTCCCGAAGCGGCAAGTAAGTTGGGATGACCTTGGGTGCACTGGCAACCGCCACCATTATGGGTGGAATATACCAGTGAGGCCTTGAGGTCCTGTTTGTCAGTGATCCTCGGTTTTTATCCACTATATCGACCTAGCAGCCAGAGGTCTTTAGCGCTAACATGGCTCGATCCTCATTAATGATTCTGTAGGTCGTGTGGAAAAATCACAAGGAGTCAGTTTCTGACTTCCGAGTCGCCTGTCATCTATCAAGATGTCTCGGTCGTATGTTATTGGCGAGATCCTAGAACTTAGAAGTTGTGTCCTAAATTAGCTGCAGCAAAGCTCCTGAAGGCGATCCCACCCCGTACGGTCAGGGGCTTCCACCAGCGCCAAGTCTAACGTCGCTGGGAATTTAGAGCACCAGAAAAGTCTATATTTTCTCGACGAACGATCTCCATTGACGTGATCCTTGCTCCACCTCAGAGATGTGGGTAGTACGTTTTGCCTTATCCCTTCCTTCGGATTCCTGGAAGAGGACTGCAAGAATCACAAGACCACGGAGTTGAAATGGGACCTAGTAGGATATTAATAAATAGCGTAAGTTTGAAAACGGGTATTCTAAGGCGCTACGGAGCGATAGGTTGTGTGCTATCATCGAGAGTCGTCATGTCATGCATTGCAAAATCGGTTCCCACCTGGTTGTTATTCGCGATGCCCGACAACGACACGCGAAGTGAGCTTCATACCGAAAAGAAGCAGGCCTTTTATCTCACCCAAGTTAGGTTGAGAGGCTCTGTTTTGAGCAATCCGCATAAGCCTGCAAAGAAACCTCGAGAGTGCCACGGAAACATCAGAGGAATGAACGAAATGTAATCATGCACGTACCGGGGAGACCACTTGTGACCTCGCAGTCGAAGGTTTCCTCAAAATCGGTACAAAACCAGTGGGTTGTCTATCTATCGAAGAGTTAAGTAAAAGCCGGTACTGATATCGCCATCGGAAGGAGAGGACTTCGTGGTAAGAGCCTTTCCAGCGGGACTGTGGTGGACTATAGGGTGATAACGCCCAGGCTTTGAGCGGATCTCGTCAATAGGCAGCGAAGCCCAACCATCGTTTCGATATTGATTGACATCTATCTCACGCGTTGGAGCCAGAGCTGTCAAGGCGAGAGTTTGGGTGCGAAGAACATTCACTGTGGTTAGTAGTTCTTCGGTTCCTACTCGTCGTGTCTTGAATTGGGTCCTAACATGGACTGAACTCTCAAGAGGTGTCCGGGAATTCCTGAATCCGCCCCCGGGAACCAGTCATTCGCCCGGCGACATATCATTTGGGAAGGACTGAGAGCAGTCATGGGGTTAATTGCCGCCCATGACTCAGGCCTCAGGGCGTGTCAGCCACTGTCAGCCAACTCTGGCAATATGTGGCTTGAAATCGATCACCTGAGGAGAATCAAGCGCGGAGACTATAAAAATACCTCGGGTAACGGCACTGGCCAGCCTAGATAATAACATTATTGCTTGGGCCGCATCTAGTCAAGCGCTTTGACGCCCGACGGGTGTCTATCTAATTTCTTCGGGGACAAGCCATGAACCATGTGCGCATACAACCCGCGGGAGTTCCAAGTGTCGGATGTAATCGCGCATTGACATAGTACAACTCGCTATGAAGGGAGGGTTGTGTTCAAAATGGAGCGTTACGCTCTATTAATTACTGGGACCTTCCTCTCCGCCGTTTCTACGCAAGGGTTAACTGAAAGTGTCGAGAACTGAACGAAAGAGCCACGTACGCCAAGTTCTTCTGTCCATCGGGCATTGCTGTTTAGAATCGGGAGTGTTGAGCCACTTCAACAAACAGTGGAGATGGAATACATGGGTGCATTCTCCCCAAACTAGGCGCCAGAGGAAGAGGCAGTTAAAATTTTGACAGGTCTCGTGTAAGCACGAATAGAGGAGACGACTAGCTGCGCGAGTGTCCAGCAAACTCACTCAACGGGCAATCGTCTCCAGGCATCTTACACGCCGGACAGCACCCTTCATACGGAATCCGACATATCCCACAAACGTTTCCTTCATCGTCATCATCATCATCGTTGTCTTGTGGGTCATTTGAAGTTTGTGTGTCCCACCGCCACTGAGCAACCGCATGCCAGCGTTTCACGGTAACTTTCATCTGGTGGACGCGTTACTCTTGATGTAGAGTGGATTTATTGCGCGATCAAACGCATATAGGCTGGTCGTGACCGTAGCTTGCGACAGAACGCGTCGAGGAGAGTCAGAAAGGCTCAAGAAAGGCTCAACGCCGTTACGGAAGAGAAGGCCCCGAGGCGGAGATCGAATCTGGGTTTCAAGTTCAACGTTTCAAAGGTTCCGAGTCCGAAACAAAGTTGAGGACCTATAGTAGGTCTTTTCCAGCCAAACCTTATTCCAAATCGCGCGGCAAACGCCGCGATCCTTTTACCAGGTGCCCTCATCGTCGAAATTGCATGCCCCACACAAATCTGGTATGTTAATTTGTGTCTACTATCTTAATTTTTGCGTCACATACGTTTCAGAATGATGAGAACACTCGTCACCAAACAGTGAATTGTCAGCCTCGCCTTGCAGTGCGATGCGCGTGCTGACTTGGAGAGGAAACGCGGCGACCCGTGTTTCGTAGGCTGATAACCGAACCGCCGGTAGAACTTGCTCTGGCCAGCCACCTTCACTGATACCTGCCAGTCGAGGCCATGGACTGGTCTCTTGTGCGATGATGATTTTAAAAGAGGTGAGTGACGCCATTTT